>JAOTRA010000016.1:1939671-1952726 GCA_026260255.1 Pseudolaguvia tuberculata
TGTGTGTGTGTGTGTGTGTGTGTGTGTGTGTGTGTGTGTGTGTGTGTGTGTGTGTGTGTGTGTGTGTGTGGCCCTGGCAACCTGGGATAGTCTCTAGCAGATAATCAAGTATAGACAATTTACATCATTCATATACTACTTATTCATTCATTCATCTTCTTACCTATACACTTATTCCCTAATTTGGTATCATGGTTGGTTGCTGGAACCTATCCCAGCGCACAAGGTAAGAGGAAACGGTACACCCTGGACAGGTTGCCAGTCCATCGCACACACATTCACTCCTATGAGCGTTTTACAATCATTAATCAAGCTAATGAACATGTTTTTGGACTTTGGAGAAAAAAACTAGAGTACCCAGAGGAACATGCAAACTCCGGACAAATAGATCCTCAGCCCAGAAATCGAATTTAAGACCTTGCTGTGAGGCAACCATTCTAACCACTACGCCTCCGTGCCGCCACACTACTTACTATGCATTCGTATTTAAAGATTTAATTTCCTACTGGTAATATATGCAAAATGTATTATTGTGTCTTTTTATAGGATTTTTCAGTCTGGGGATTTGTCTTCCTCGCCAATATCACTTCATCAATCAAAATAAGACCTGGGCTGAAGCTCAGCAATACTGCAGAGAGAATTACATTGACTTAGCCAGCATCAATAACATTGAAGAACAACTTGCTGTTACTGACACAACAGTCACAGGGAAAAGAAAGCAAACTTGGATTGGATTGTATGATGATCTGAACAGCTGGCAATGGTCTCTCAATGATGATTCTTTTTACAAGGAGGGGGAGAGAAACTTTAGAAACTGGTATATTAACAAACCACTGAACTTGAATGGACATAATGTTTGTGCATATTTTGTAGCTTATAAAACAATATGGGAGGTAATGTCATGCACTTCAGTATTACCCTTCTTTTGTTTTGATGGTGAGAACACAGTTTTTATATGCAATAAGAACATATCTTTAAAAATTAAATGCTTTGACTGCTGTTTAGCTGAAGAAATATCTTTTGGTTGATCAATATTCCATTTTTCATCTGTTTCCTGTAGGTAGAGCAAATGCCAGTGAAAACTATATCCTGATTGATAACCCCATGAATTGGACTGAAGCGCAGAAATATTGCAGAGAGCATCACACAGACTTGAGCAGTGTGAGGAACGAGAATGAGAACCAGAAAATTGGATTTCTTTTATCTCACTCTGCTTTTGCATGGATTGGACTATACAAACACTGGTCCTGGTCAGATAAAAGCAACTCCTCATTTAGCTATTGGACTTCTAGCCAACCGTTAAGTTATGCACAGGGTGGATACTGTACTGCAGTGTCAATACTGGATTCTGGGAAATGGACAGCCCAAAACTGCAGTCATGCTTTTTCATTTTTTTGTTATAGCAGTGAGTATATTCATGCCTGGAAGATGTTTCCAAAATAATTAATATAAATTATCTCTGATGAATGGCAATGCCTACTGACTATAATACAATGAAAATTAATTTTGTTGAATTTCCTAAACAGTATTAGAATCCTCTCGTGGATATCATTTTATTGATAAGAATATGACCTGGATTGAAGCACAGAGATACTGCAGAGAGAATTTCACTGACCTGGCTACCATTAATAATATGGACGAAATGAACACACTGATTAAAACGGTGTATGAAACCTATTCACGTTTTGCCTGGATTGGATTGTATGATGATGTGGACAGCTGGAGATGGTCTTTAGATAATGATACTTTCTACCAGAAGGAAGAGAGAGACTTCAGAGGATGGGAGCATCAACCTGATAACTCAGACGGACAAGAGCTTTGTGTGTCCATGAATCCGCGTGGGGAGTGGTTTGACACACCTTGTATTTTCAGAATGGCTTTTGTTTGCTACAATGGTAAGAATGGTACTTTTCATGAGAGAACATGTATATGCTTTGAATCCATCCTGTTCCATCTTGGCTTATTTGAACTAATCATTAAATATTAAAGATGATACAGTTACTTGACCTTTACATTGTTCCTATTCCTAGATACAACAAATAAATATGTGGCGATATATACGAAAATGACCTGGGATAATGCTCAGAGTTACTGCAGGGAATATCACAGAGACCTGGCCAGTGTGAGGAATGAAACGGAACTTCGGCACATAATGAATGTCACAAATGGCTATGAAGTATGGATAGGACTGTATAGGACCCGATTATGGTCAGATCAGAGCAATCTGAGTTATACAAACTGGAAAATATATAGAAAAAACTTAGAGGATGAAATTTACTCTGAAGTCAATTTATCAACTAAACACTGGCAAAATCAACACTGCACATCTGTAGATCCTTCCGGAAAATGGATAGATGAATACTGTTTGGCCAGATTCCCTTTCATCTGCTATTCTAGTAAGTTTATTTTCTGTAATGTATATAATACATAAGATCATAAATAAACTTTTATGATTTTACATTACTAATTTTATCATTAGCATTAATGTTCTGATAAATAACCGTTCTTACTTTGTCTCTATTTTTCTTTGACAGCGTTCTCTCCAGGTAAGTTAAAAAAAGGATTTCTGATTGTTTAAAATGTCATTACAAGTCGTAATTTTATTTGGAGGCCCATTTGTGAATTCTTCTACCAATAAACTGCATATCCCTCCTCTGCACATGTCCAAACCATCTCAACCCTGCCTCAACCTATTCGTACATTATATTCCTAAACACCCATTTTCAATTTTATTTCTTGTAACTGTGTTGCTTATATTTTACTAATCGTCATACAATACAAAACAACATATTCTTTTCAAATATGGCCTGTCATTTCATGTGGCCTAGTGGCCATTTGCCCCAACTAAGCCTAAATAGCTTAGGGTAGCTCTGCATCTATTGAAAAAAAATTCTTGTGATAACCAGATCTCCGCAATATAAATTTATACACACTCCAAATTTAGGTGTTTCCTTACACGTTACAATTACACCTTACATTGTCTATATTTTTGTGTATGTTTGTTTTGCTAATATTTGTTATATATGTAACACTTTTTTACACAGCTGCTGTGATGGGAGTGCAATTAAAAATAAAAGTTTTTGGATATATCTCACTTTTAGAAATAAGACAAATGGTGTTGACAAAAGTAAGTAAAGTTTCTGTGTCTAGAACAGACAAATGTTTGGTAAGTTTTGTTAAACCTTACACATTATGTACTATGTTAGTCAGATATTGTCTAATAATTAAAAAAAAATATTGATATCTTTTATTGATAACATTTTGAGGACCAGGTTGAGAAGAATCTGGAGAGGTGGAGGTACGCACTGGAGAGAAGGGGAATGAAAGTCAGTAGGAGTAAGACAGAGTACATGTATGTGAATGAAAGGCAGTGGAGTGGTGAGGTTGCAGGGAGAAGAGGTGGTGAAGGTGGAGGAATTTTAGTACCTGGAGTCAACAGTACAAAGTAATGGAGTGTGTTAAGAGAACTGGAGAAAAGAGTGTAAACAGGGTGAAGTGGGTGGAAAAGAGTGATTTGTGATCGAGTCTCTGTAAGAGTGAAAGGGAAAGTTTATAGGACTGTAGTGAGACCTTCAATGTTGTACAGTTTAGAGACAGTGGCATTGTCCAAAAAACAGGAGGAGGAGTAGCTGGAGGTGGCAGAGTTGAAGATTTTTATTGGGAGTGACGAGCATGTAGAATGTTTTGGAGACAAGGTGAGGGAGGCTAAGTTGAGATGGTTTGAATGTGCAGAAGAATGCTGAGAATGGATGTGCAGAACAGGAGGAAAAGAGGAAGACCAAGTAGGATGTTTATGGATGTGTAGAGGGAAGATATGCAGGTAGTTGGGGTGAAAAGGCAGATGTAGAGGACAGGGTAGTGGGGAGAAGAGTGAAAGGAATAGAAAAAGATGTTAAATTATGTATTTGTTATTTAAAAATAATAAATGGCATTTGATAAAATGCTGTAAATGTAAGTGTTTAATGGTATTTGAAGAACTTCATATTTCCCTTTTTTTCAGCTTAAACAAGAATTGAGTGATCCAAATCTTCCAAGGAACTTCGTATTGAATGTGACAAACATCCGTAGCCTCAGTCCACCGCTGTTAAAACCTGTTGAAATTTATTAAATTTAAAAATATTGAGATTAGGGATGTTTCCAACTAACAGTGCTAGTGTTTTTGCTTAATAAATATCAGTATGGTCAGAAATAGCATATAATTATGTAAAATAAAACAAAGCAATATTAAATTATTATAAAAATTCATTCATTCATCTTCTTACATGCTTATTCCCTAATTCGGGGTCACAGGGGTCTGCTAGAGCTTATCCCAGTGCACATAGGGTGAGACAGGTCACCAGTCCATTGCCGTACATAGACAAACAAGAATTTAGACTTACCAATAAACCTAATGTACTTGTTTTTTCCTGTGGGAGGAAACCAGAGTACCCGAAGCAAACCCGCACATGGAAAGCATGCAAACTCTGCACAGAAAGACCCCATGCCCTGGAATCAAACCTAGGACATCCTTGTTGCACCGCAACTATAATAACATGTACTTATCAATTAAACACTGCTTATAATAATATTTAAAAATATTTGTTTGTATTTAGTCCCCGCTCCGCTCCAAGAGAGCCGGACGCGGCACGCCGAGCTCCGTCTCAACCTGATGTCTCAGGCTGGGCGGCGCGGTGGCGTAGTAGATAGCACGTTGGCCTTACAACAAGAAGGTCCCGGGTTCGGGGATCATTTTGTGTGGAGTTTGCGTGTTCTCCCTGCGCTTGCGTGGGTTTCCTCTGGGTACTCCAGTTTCCTCCCACAGTCCAAAAATATGCAGATTAGGTTAAATGGTAAATTGTCCATAGGACAATTTACCAATTAACCATATGTGTGTGAATGGTAGATTGTCTATGTGTTGCCCTGAGATGGACTGTCAACCAGTCCAGGTTGTCCCCCCACCCCTTGCCCTATGTGTGCTGGGATAGGGGCCAGCAGACCCCCATTACCCTGAATTTGGGAATAAGCGGGTAAGAAGAATGAATTAATGAATAAATGAATGAATGTTTGTATTTAATTGTGTTTGCATATTTCTAGCCAATTTTATACACCCAAGTTCTATGAACTTATTCCTACTGTACTTAATGAGATTTTAGTAGTATTTTTGTACAACTGAACCCCTCATTGCTCCATTGTACAAAGAGATCAAATGTAAGTCGCTCTGGATAAGAGTGTCTGCCAAATACTTTTCTATATTTTCTGATTTGCAATAACAAAATATTTTTTGATGTTAAAGAAATGCTTTGACTGTGTTGGTTGTGTTAATTAAAGCCCACTCTGAATAATTTTTGAACGTACTTTATGTCCTGATTGTAGTAATGGGGTAAGTTGTAGTGAAGTAATTAAGGTGTTGAACTGCTAATTAAAAGATCAGGGTTCAATTACTAGTTGTGATCTTTAATAATATTATACATAACTTTTTATCATATTTTATTGTATAATGAAGTGCTTGTATTTGTTGTTCAAGACTACAAAGAAATATCTTGTCATCTAGCTTTGCATGAATGTGCAATTAAAGAAAATGTCTAATGGCTGGTCAAATTTAACCATGAATCCTCCAACATTTGTGTTGCCAGCAACCCCAGTATTCAGTTTCATTGCCTAATCTCTATATTTTTTAAGTTTTTATTGTTCCGCTGTCTGCAGTGGTGTAGTAGTTAACACGAAAATCTAGGGTTCGATTTCAGGGCCGAGGAATTTTTCAGTGTGAGGTTGCATGTTCCTCCTGCCCTTTTCCTCCGGGTACTCTGCTATCCTCCCACGGGTTTAAAAACATGTACATTAGGTTGATTCTTCTTCTCATTTCAGCTGCTCCCATCAGGGGTCGCCACAGTGCATCGCTTTTCTCCACACTACCTGTCTTCTACATCTGCCTCTTTCACTCCAAGTACCTGCATGTCTTTCCTCATCACATCCATAAACCTCCTCCTTGGTATTCCTCTTTTCCTCCTGCCTGGCACCTCTATCCTCCCTGCTCCCTACGCTGACCACAAATCCCAAAAACATCGTCCATGGAGACTCCTGTCTGACCTCATCTGTCAACCTGTCCATCACCACTGCAAACAAGAAAGGGCTCAGAGCCCATCCTTGATTCAATTCACCTTCACCTTGAACCAGTCCGACATTCCTACTGCACACCTCACTGCAGTCACACTGTCCTCATACATGTCCTGCACCACCCTCACATATTTCTCTGCTACACGACTTCCTACTACTACTACTTATACAATACCACAACTCCTCTTTCGGAACCCTGTGGTGCGCTTTCTCCAGATCCAAATACACACAATGCAACTCCTTCTGGCCTTCTCTATACTTCTCCATCATCATCATCATCATCCTCAAAGCAAAGACTGCACCTAAACCATACTGTTGCTCACGGATAGCCAGCCTAGCTTCCACTAATCTTTCCTATAACTTCATGGTGTGACTAATCAACTTTATACCCCTGTAGTTACTACACGTCTGCACATCTTATTCTTAAAAATCCATACCAGAACACTCCTGTACATTAGGTTGATTAATTTCTGGTTGTTCGTCTATGTGTGGCCCTGCGATAAACTGGCAAACTGTCCCGGGTGTACCCCATGCGTTTCGCACTGTATGCGCTGTGATAGGCTCCAGTAAACCCCCTGATAACCAATTAGAGAATTAAGCGGGTAAGAAGAGGAATGAATGTTCCGCAACGTTTCAGGTGGTGGCAGTAATGCGCCAAAAGCAGGACCACCAACCGCCAATAAATCAAGAAGAAGAGCTCGTTCCGCTAGCGTGCACGAGCGAGGTGGATAGACAAGTATCTGAGATAGAGGCTTGTGGCCCACCGAAGCAGCGTCAACATGGTAAGACAAATATTTCAGACTTTTGGTTCACAAAATATAATGTTTAATTATGTTACAGGAAAATACTACACATTACTACTACACATTATATCTTACATTCGTTAATGCACTTTAGCATAGCGCGCTAATTCAGCATGGCTAAATAAAGTCTGGTGTTAATTGAAACGTAGCGCTGGGTTAATTGTTTTTAATGCAAATTAGTTACTAATGATTTTTCTCGCTTCAAAGAAATTTCTCGATGTTTTACTTTCGGGTAAATGAATTTTATTTTTTTTGTAGCCCAGGCCTGGTGTTTTTGATAGTCTAGACTTCTATCTCCTGTTTTCATATTAGTAACAAACGCTGTAATAAATTGCATTAATTTGATACACTTTCCGTAATAGTATTGTTCTTTCTTTGAACTGACTCAAATATTATGTTTTTTTTAGCCGCGCATGCGTGGTTAAAGCGCTGTGGGAGAAACACGTGGTCCCGCGGAGTATGCGTTCTGGATCGGTAAAAAGAAAATGCGTATTTTTCTCTTGTATAGCAAATTAGCATAAAACAAAATTTTCGGGGTTTTTTTTTTTTTCAAAGAAGTGTATATACTATTTCGTCCTGCACTTGGGGTTGCATTTTGTAACGTGTTAATAAGACGAACCAATTTTGTTCACTGTCGTGATTATTTAACGCGGGCGATCAAGTTAGTTGTTAGACCACGCGGAGCTTCCGGTACACGAAGTTTTTTAGACCGTTTAGAAAATTTTTTAAATACTTAATGTGTTATTTTATAGGTGCTGCTACACGTGTTATTTGAGCATGCGGCCGGATACTCGCTGTTCGCAGTGAAAGAAGCGGAAGAGATCGGCATGCTGTTGCCACAGGTCAGTCACAGCGCCCTCTCCGGCCAGGAGTCACTATTTCACTGTTCGTTAGATCAATAGTCCCGAAATATTCCGTATAGATAAAGGGGTTAAGGTGTTGGACTAATACCAGAAAGACCATGGTTCGATTCCCAGCACCCCAAAGTCACCACTGTGGGCCCTTGAACAAGGCCCTTAACCCATTGAATTTAATATTAAATAATTAATTCACTTCATGTTTAAACTTCTTTCCAGTGTTTGCACCCATTTAACATTGAGTTATTTTATGTTTAGGTGGAAGCAAGTGTCCTAAATGTTGGGAAATTTAACAGTGTGGTGAAACTTGCAGCTTTCTTTCCCTTTAAGTCTGCTCAGACTGCACTGGAAAACATTAATGCTGTTTCAGAAGGTAAAGCCATATTATCGTGAGCCATGTCTTTTTCTTGGCTCGTGTTGTGATGCGTAAATAATCTGTCAATCCACTGACTTACTGTGCTGACAGCATTCTATAAAACTGAACACTAAGCTGCATTTACTGCACATAGTTGGCCAAGATCTTCTATTTGAGCAAATGTTTTTCTTTTTGTCCCAAAGGGGTCGTCCATGCTGATCTAAAGTTATTTCTGGAGACAAACTTTCCTTCAGGAATCAAGAAGAAGGCTGTTTTGGGAGTGGCCGATGGGAAGATTGGAGCAGCCCTGCAGGAGGAGCTGGGCGTGTCCATTCAGACAGGCGGAGTAGTGCCAGAGATTCTTAGAGGTTTGCTAAATAAACTTAAATCGGACAGACATGACAGTATTGCATCTGTAATGATGTATTAAGATCCACTGATGTCTGATGTGTAATACTGAAAAACTGAACAGATGCAGGTTAACATAAAATTCTCTTGTTGGAGAATTTTTATTTATTGGTTGTTAATGTTCTCATGTCTTTTTGTCCTCAGGTGTACGCTTGCACTTTCACTCTCTTGTCAAGGGCCTCACTGCCCAGGCTGCATCCAAGGCACAGCTGGGTCTGGGCCACAGTTACTCCCGGGCTAAAGTCAAATTCAACGTGAATAGAGCAGACAACATGATCATACAGTCTATTGCCCTGCTTGACCAGCTAGACAAAGACATAAACACCTTTTCAATGCGTGTCCGGTATGTTTGGTACAAGTGGTGGAGTTATGCTAACAAACTAATCCAAGGTTGGCTGGTTGTGCCTGCATGGTGTGTGACAAAGTATTAACTTTCTAACTAAACTAATCCATTGGTTGTATAACTTTACTGTCATGTGGCTTGTAATTTTTTGTTGAACTGCTACCTCTTTATAGTTTGATACAAATGAGAGCAAATTTTGTCCTATAAAGGTAACTTAAATAGTTTTGTCTAATGCATGTAAACGCTCTGCTTTCTAACAATGGGGTGTTCGTTGTGTGCTTAGAAGCCTCCCAATGCTTACCACAGACAGTGTCCCCTACAGCACTGGCTGTATAGAAAGAGGAGGGATACGAAAAACCGCTCTTCAGTACATTCGGTCTGTCAAAGGCAGATCACCTGAGGGTGGAGACAACCAGCCTGTTGGTTTCCTACTAAAATCTAGCAGTGATTATCAGCCATGTTTGATTTACCTTATTCTGTTTTTGTGTTCAGCGAGTGGTACGGATACCATTTTCCTGAGTTGATCAAGATAGTAAGCGAAAATGCCACATACTGCAAGCTGGCCAAATTTATTGGGAACAGAAAGGAGCTGAGTGAGGAGAGCTTGGAGCAGCTGGAGGAGATAACCATGGATGGCGCTAAAGCGCAAGCCATCTTGGAGGCGTCCCGCTCGTCGATGGGTAAGGCTCTTGTTTAGGGACTTTTTTGTGGTGACCCCTCCCCCCCAACTCAAAGTAATGATGTTTCAATAATCTGTCAATCCACTGAATTAATGTGATGACAGCTTATCATTTCACTGAACAAACAAAAATATTCAGGACTACTAAGAGGGTATATCAGGGCATACAGGTTTATTGTTTGTTCCCAGGAATGGATATCTCCCCCATCGACCTGATCAACATTGAAAGTTTTTCCACCAGAGTCGTGTCTCTAACTTCGTATAGACTGGAGCTGCAAGAGTATCTGCGCTCCAAAATGTCTCAGGTGGCCCCAAATTTGTCAGCCCTCATTGGCGATGTGGTATGTTTGGGTATATTTTACTTACAAGTTTAGTTTAACATTAAGAATGCTAATCATAAATGGTTCATTTGATGGATTTTGAGTGACATCAATAAAAAATTTTACAATTAAGTGTAAAAACAATCGTTACTCTGGAACCAGTGTGCGATATTGAAAATACATTTAAAAGCATCTATTCATCTACATTCTTCAGTGGGAATTTGGATTAGACTCCTTTACTTAAATAAAATACTTAATTTTAGTACAGGATTCAAATTTTACATGTTTGTCTTGTTTTAGGTTGGTGCTCGTCTCATCTCTCATGCAGGAAGCCTGACCAATCTGGCCAAGTATCCTGCCTCTACAGTGCAGATCCTGGGAGCAGAGAAGGCCCTGTTCAGGTACTTGGGCTCCCCGTCCCTGCTGGGGTTTCTGGCGGCCGCTGTGATGGCAGGGCAGGGGAAAAGCTGCGGTGGTTGATTTTGGTGTGGTTTTTAAACATTCTAAAAGTGATACCACTCTCATGCTAACCCCCCCTAGTCTGAGCAGCCGCCCAGGGCTTGGAGAGGTAGTTACTGTAGAGCTAGTGCCCATGTGGTTTCTGTGTCTTGGGCAATATTTCAATTGGATTAATTTGTATATAGTGTGCTGTAACTTGTTCCCTAAATCCAGGGCTCTGAAGACAAGAGGAAACACCCCAAAGTATGGTCTGATTTTCCATTCTACTTTCATCGGCCGTGCTGCTGCGAAGAACAAGGGTCGCATCTCTCGTTACCTCGCCAATAAGTGCACCATTGCCTCTCGAATTGACTGCTTCGCTGGTGAGACTATTTGGCAAACAGGAGAACTAGTGATGGGTTTCAGGAATTAAATCTGTAGTAATTGACTGTGTGGTAGTTAATACATTGTTTGAAATTTGCATATTTGTCATTCAGAACAATTTGCATTTGTCCAACTGAACAGTTGAGGCCCAGTGGCAGCAGCCATAATTTTTCCCCATCAATAATCAAACACCTTGATCACTTACTGAACTCATCACTGGTTATAACCAAAACTTGCTATGATGCCATTATTTTTCGTCAACAGCATTCCACCCTGTCAGGAGTGGATGTTGAGAAAACTTAACTGAGCACCTTTAAATAAACCTCTGTATTTTACTCCTGAAGTCCAGCTGTTAATTCTCGAATCCATATTTTCAGAGGTTCCCACCAGTGTGTTTGGAGATAAACTTCGAGATCAGGTAGAAGAACGCCTCTCGTTTTATGAGACTGGTGAGACGCCTCGGAAGAATCTGGATGTCATGAAAGAGGCGGTTGCAGAGGTTAGTTTTATTGTTTTGGGGGGGGGGAGGTTGTTTCTTTGCTGTGAATGATGATTCTCTTTACTCCTGACTCTGACCTGGAGGCAAAAATACTGATTTAATGAGCCTGACTCAGTACAGAACTCAAGTTCTAATGTCTGAACTTTTGAAAAGGTTTTAACAGCATTTTTGTTTGCTGCAGGCTGATGAAGTGGCAGCTGAGATCAAGCGTAAAATTGAGAAGAAAGAAAAGAAGAAAAAGAAGCGCGAGAAGAGAAAACTAGAAGCTTTGTCCACAGCTGAGGAGGAGAATGAAGCGGTCAAAACAAAGAAAACCAAATCTAATGGCGATGCTGAGGCACAAGTATGTTTTCTTTTTTACACCTGCATGACTAGACAAGAGGCAGAATTTTAACCTGACCCTGTCTCTGCTTAAGCCATGCTAGAAGAAATCTGCTCCTAACCATTGATTAGCCCCTCACAGTGGGTGTGATCACTGAAGTGAGCAGGACAGTGTTTTCAGAGGAAATGAACATTGCATTGTCAATGTTCTGGTTTTATTTCTAATGTCATTTTGTCTATCTGAAGGAAAACGGAAATACTGATGTGACTGTCAAAAAGAAGAAGAAAAAGAAGGAAATGGAAGAGGAAGAAGAGGTGTTGACAAACGGTGTAGAAGAAGCAGCTCCAAAAAAGAAAAAGAAGCGCAAGACTGAGGCTGTCGAACCTGAGCCAGAGGTGAAGGAGGAAGCTGAAGT
The DNA here is from genome assembly GCA_026260255.1 of Pseudolaguvia tuberculata. NCBI lineage: Eukaryota > Metazoa > Chordata > Actinopteri > Siluriformes > Sisoridae > Pseudolaguvia > Pseudolaguvia tuberculata. The sequence continues at coordinate 1,951,588 of JAOTRA010000016.1, forward strand.
TTGGGAACCTGAGCAGACCGAGAAGAAAAAGAAGAAGAAAAGAAAAGCGGCTGATGAATAGCAATCCTTCTGTTATTACAATTAAGACTGCAGTTTTTTAAAATTCTTTTTTTTTTTTTTTTTTTTTTTTTTTAACATCAGTGTTAAGTGCTGTTCTTCAATTAAAAGTAAAATCAGCCAGTTTTGTCAATATTGCACCTCTGCTGCATTCAATACTTTAAAATGTAAATTCTAATATCTATATTCTGCATTTAACCAAAATATTTGAGCACTGCAGCACCAATGTTAAATATACATTTACAGTGTTTGGTAAACACCCAGAGCAATTTACATTTCTTATACAACTGAGCAATTTGGGCTTTTAAAGGGTTTGCTCAGGGCCCCCACAGTGAGTGCTAGGAATTGAAGCCCAGTCTTTCTGGTAACCGTCCACTTATCACTATTAAGCCACCATTTCTTTACAATGTCTCATTTTTTAGATATTTGCTTCTGTCAGATGAAATTGCCTTGTCCTTAAATCAACGAACAAGTTTTTAAATAAATCTTATGTTGGTTGTTGAACTAGCAATACATAAGTGTAGAACTTTTTTTTTCTAATTAAGTAGCTTTAGATTATAATCGCTACTTTCTTGAAGTGTAGTTGTTTGAGAGACAGTGGCATGACTGTAAAAAGGTTGATTTATGCTTATAAACCATTAAATGTGGCTGAAATGCAATTTTGCAAAGCTGAGTGAACCAAAATGCCATACAATTGCTCTTCCATTACTCTTTTCCATAACTTCATGGTGAGACTCAACTTTATTCCTCTGTAGTTACTGCACATCTTCCTTATTGTCCATTCCTCAGGCATCCTCTCACATTCCAAAATCCTGTTAAACAGTTTAGCCAGAAACTCCACACTTCTACTGGAATGTCATCCGGTCCAATCGTCTTTCCACTCTTCATCCTTTTAATAGCTGCTCTCACTTCTTACTAATCCTACCCACTTCCTGCTCCACAATCACATCATCCAACCTTCTCTCTCTCTCTCTCTCATTCATTAGCTGCTCAAAATACTCTCCTCTTCTCAACACACTCTCCTCACTAGCCAAAACATTTCCATCTGTATCCTTTATTGCTCTAACTTGCAGTATATCCTT
>JAOTRA010000016.1:1952826-1965124 GCA_026260255.1 Pseudolaguvia tuberculata
CTGCCGATCCAAATTCTGTTTCGCCAACCTCTTTCTCCTTATACTTTCCTGCACTTCTTCATTCCACCACCACGTCTTTTTTGTCTTCCTTTCTCTTTCCAGATGTCACACCAAGTACCTTCCTAGCTGTCTCCCTTATCACATCTGCAGTCGTTGCCCAATAACTATATCTCTTCACCACTACCAAGCACCTGTCTGACCTCCTTCAGCTTCCACCATCTTGTTCTCTTTTCTGTCCTCTTCCTTTTCTTAACCTCCGAAGCCATCCTACATACCACCATCCGATGCTGTTTAGCTACACTATCCCCTACCGCCACCTTACAGTCTCTTTCAGGTTACCTCTCCTGCACAAAATAGTCTACCTGTGTGCAACTTCTTCCACTCTTATACGTTCCACATTCATCTCCTTAAGGCCATACCAACCCATCACCTCATAACCTCTGTTCACTTCACCAACATGACTATTGACGTCTGCTCCTATCACCAATCTTTCATGTCTAGCTACCCTCTCCACTCCATCTCTCACTCCAGAATCTTTCCTTTACCTCCATCTCGCAACCTACTTGTGGAGCATAAGCACAGAGCCTCACGTTCATCACCCTATCAGAAACCACCACACTCTCAATGTACTTCTTCAGGATTACACCTACACCATGATAAAACAGTTTAAATCCAGTTCCAATGTTCCTGGCCTTACTGCCTTTCCACCTGGTCTCCTGAACACATCCACCTTTCTACGCTCCATCATGTCAGCTAACTCTCTCCCTTTACCAGTTATAGTACCAACATCTAAAGTACCCACCTGAACCTGTATCTTTCTCCACTTCGCCTGCCGTCTATGTAGACGTCTTTCTTCTTTCCTTCTCCTTTAGCCAACAGTAGCCCAATTTCCACCAGTACCCTGTCGGCTAACAATACATGTGGCGGTCGTTGTTAACCCAGGCCGCAACCAATCAGGTATGAGATTCTCATTTGTGATTTGCATATTTGATTTGGTGCAGTTTTACGCTGGATGCCCTGCTTAACGCAACCCTCCCTATTTATCCAGGCTTTGGACAGGCACTTAAGGCTGCACTGACTTGTGCAACCCTAATGTAACTTTTTTACACCACTGTAATCACTACAAAACAGGGCATTAAAATCTGTTGAATAAATAGATGCAATCAGAGGTCCCGTTTTTAACTATATATAGTTTACTCAAGTATTGTAGTAATATTTCCTCTGTTCGGTCAGACAGTCTGTGTGTGTTCATACAATCAGGAAGTGAAGCTGTGGACTGTGAGGGTGGGATGAAATCTTTCAGTGATATAAAGCTACACTTACCAATTTCCAAAATGTCTCATTATACCTTTAAGTTAAGGTTGTTTTGGGGTATTTATTGGCAAGTAGATCAACACCAAGGACCAGATTTGATGGGTCCAGCATCCCACGTCTAGACCATTTGCAATTTCTGCTTGCTTTATAAGTGCAATCAAGAAAAAAGTTTTTTTTTAAATCCCATTGGAAAAACAAACTGTTATAACTGGTGTCTGACTCAGTAATTCACAAGAGACATATATTAAGACCTGGTCAGATATTTTATTTTGACGACAAGGGTAAAATCAATGAAAAATGATGCTCGAATTGAAAACAATGTTAAAGCCAAATAACAGAATAAAGGAAGGATTCACAATTGAAGGGGAAGCGAAAATAAAGTTATGCACTGAACTGAAAAGCCCCTTCGGTTAAAATAAAAAATTCACAGGTCGATGAGGTGCAGGGGTACAAATACAAAAAGTTTAAAAAAAGGCTTCACCATCAAATTGCTTAGCAATAATGTACACCGTTGTTAAGTTCATGTATGTATACAAAAAAAATAATCTCCCACAAATGTTATGAAGTTGGGGCGCGTTCAAGTAATCTGCACCTTCCGTAAGTACTTAGTTCTCATCCTTGTATCATAATTCTCTTCTGAAATGAACAGAAACGGTCCTTCAAAGCAAAAGAAAATGCCATAAACCACGTTTCATATTCTACCAATACATATATACTGTATAAATACATACATAAATATATTTTACATACAACAGCCAAAACTTTTAAAAGGGTGGATGAAAACTAGAAGATGGTAGTGTGTGTGTGTGTGTGTGTGTGTGTGTGTGTGTGTGTGCACTTTAACATGTGTTTGTTACGCTTGCCGCTGAACAGAGGTTTCCTCTGCTTGGAATAGGATTGGGTCAGTAACTTTGTGTGCATGGAGACCAAAGGACTACCACGCTATTTAATTGCCCCAGTACGGAGAGCTGCCATAGCTGGATTTGTTGACCTGGGTCTTCTGCTGCATGCTGCTGGTTTGGGTCCTCTGATTTGTCCCACCCTGTAAACAAACAAACAGCAAAACTACCCAGTTATACTATATTTATATTAGTATTTATACGACTTATATATAAAAGATCCCTGACAAAAGTCTTGCTGTTAGAAATAGCTCATATGAAAAGCTAAAACTCTCGCGACTGATGTTTAATGCACTGAAATAAATTAGATTCACTGAAAACTGATTGATCATTTAATTAAGACAGAAAGGTTACATTTTTTGCAAGACAAAAGTTTTGCCGCTTATACAGAAATTGAACAAACATTTACTGCAAATACACATATGATAGCAAATTAAGTGATGCTGTGAGATCTAAATGTAATATCTTGTATGACTTCCACGAGCTTGAAGGACTGCATCCATCCGGTTTGGCAAGGATTCATACAATTTATTGATGATGCCTTCCAGAATTCATCAATATCCTTCAATGCTTCCTCTTTCATCCTACCCAACATATGCTTAATGATGTTCATATCTGGTGACTGGGCTGGCCATAGAGCATCTTGAACATCTTCACCTTGAGGAACTTTGATGTGGGGATGGAAGTATGTGATGGAGCGCCATCCTGCTGTAGAATTGGGCCTCTTTTACGGTTATATATACGGTAATATAAGAGCTAAGCTATAGCTAAGGTTGCTTGATATTTTAGACTATTGATGTTGCCTTCCACCCTAGAGATCTCTTGCACACCCAGATACTGGATGTAACCCCAGACTATGATTTTTCCGCCACCAAACTTCACTGTTTTCTGGGTGAATCTCATATGCATGCAGGCTCCAGTAGGTCTCCTGCAATATTTGCGGCGATTCATCTGAAAAAATCCATCTTCTGACACTTTTCCAGCGTCTATTCTTCTAGCAGGCTGTGGGCCTTGGCAAATGCCACACGGTTTATCAATTGTCTTTTGTTTAGTGCTGACTTCTGGGTACTGAATTGACCATTAAGCCCAGAATTTCGAAACAGAATCTGACAAACTGTTTTGGTTGACACAGACTTCAGGTGATAAGGTCTCGTGGAGCTCTGCAGCAGTGGAAAGTTTGTCCAACGGGGTGTCTACCTGACCTGAGCTTGTCAAAAACGTCTCCAGTCTCTTCAAATCATCTTTTTATCCTCTCTCCTTGACACTGAGACACATTAAAGGTGTCTGCCACATCAGCAGTGAATCTGGTCTTCAGTCTCTTGATATTCAGCACTTTAGTCTCAGTCCGAATCATAGACATGTTTACAGAGGTCTAGTTGCAGTTCATGTGAAGGTCTAGTGTACTGGGGTTCTTTTTATACACACACCTGAGACCTAATTGATCCATTATTAGTCACAGGTGAAGCTCATAGGACAAGACGACAACACTTATGTCTTTGCAAAAATTGACTCAATGGGCTTTACCATGCTGTGAATATTAGAATAATTTGACAGTTTCAATTTGCACTGAATCATTATTACAAAAGCTGTTGGGATTAAAATGAGCCATTTCTTGTATAAAAATTTTTTTTTTAAAAATTAGAAATATATTTCAGCGGCACTTCAGGTCAATTTGTACACAAGCGACAAGACTTTTGTCAGGGACTGTATACTATACTACACCATACTATACAGCAAATGCCAGAATGACATACTATATTGTGTATATTATAATGGCCTTTATTACCTGAGCAAATAGGGGCTCAGGACCCAACCATGGCAACAACGTGGTGCTGGGAAACCCCAATCTTCCATTTACCAGTCCAATAGCATAGCCACAATGCTAACACTTCCTCTTGTCATATTCAGGCTTTATATTATATATCAGGTTGTTGGGCTACATGTGTGTTTGTGACCGACCTGTCCATCCTGGGTGAGGTGGTGGTGCAGCAGCTGGGAGTGGGGCTGCTGGTGAGCAGGCAAGATATGCAAGAAAGGTGCTGGTGCGTAACCAGGGGCCCCTCCAGGGTTCAGAGGGCCTGTACCTCCTAAAGCTGATGGCAAGTTAAAGGGGGGTGGTGTTCCAGCATGGAAACCCTGTTTATCAAAGGACTATACAAAAAATAGCAAATTCTTAAAGGTGATCACAGAAACAAAAACTCCATACCATGTGATTAGTGAGGTTTTTGTCAGTACCTGAGTCTTGTTGTAAACGGTTCCGCTGATATCGGGAACACCAGAGTTACTAGAGGTCACTGAGACACCTACAGATATACAATGCAGCATGTTAAGATGTATTTATAGAGATGGAAAAGCTCTAGATTCTTATGAGTTCCATTTAGCACCTTTTCCTGGTCCAGAAGGAGCAGATTTGGCCTGTGGCTGTGCGCTGTTGCTGTATCCTTTACTATATTCCGCTCCCGCTGGGCCTTGGGTCAGATCATCGTACCCTGAACATTAATTACACAAATGCATTAGATGTTTATTTGCTTGCAAATGAAATAGGTGTAACTTTAGGTGTGTGTCGAGCACTCACCTGAGCTAAAGGTGTGCTGGCTGTAACCACTGGGCTGTTGGAATGGTGTGGAGGAGTTACTCAGACCCATGCTGTGCTGTTTGGCAGAAGCAGGAGGTACGAACATAGTGGGGCCATACTGGAAGGCGTTGGGCATGCCGGGCACACCTGGGTAATAGGGCAAGCCTGTGTAGCTGTAACCAGGGGGCAGAGCAGGGTTGAGGAAAGCCTGTTGGGTGCTATGGTGGGTCTGTGGCTGAGGTTGGCTCTGGCCTTGGCTTTGTGCCTGTGGTGGCTGAGCTGTCTGGGGTGCATGAGCTGCAGATAGAGTAGTAGGGGGTGCGGGTGAGGTTGAGTCACCTCTGCTGAACTTCACGTCGCCTTTATGGGAATAAGTGTGTTTATGTAAGTTTGTGTAACACTGTAAAAATAACAAAAAAACAAAAAGAACAACAGACATCAAGCTACCTGAGTAGGGGTTATTGGCTAGGCTTCCGTCTCTGCTTGATAGACCTGCAGTGTGTCCTGGGAATGTGATTCCATAGTAATCCTGCCAGATTGCACAGCATAGAACTATACACAATCTTGTATTCAAAGTTGAACTTTGGATTTTTATAAATATTACAGGTATACAAATAGCAGAATAATCAAGTCTACCAAAACACCTCACCATTGGTAGCCTGGATTGGAGCATGTGGAGGTCTTCATAGCCATATATTTGCTGGAAGAGAAAAAAGGACCATTCTTTCACCAATACTATTTCTGTTCTAAAATAAAAAGTTCTCTATATATTCTATAATGCTTACCGGGTATGCAGGCAGCAGTCCCCCAGGCCCCACAATATACTGGTTGGGTAACAGCGGAGGAACGCCTTGGGAAAGGTTAGGGGGGGCTTTTCCTGTGATGCAAAAAAAACATAACGGCATAAGCAAACTAAGCAAACTTTCTTTTTGTGAACTAAAGCTTTATAATTACTATCGAAAAAATCAGACCAGTAGATGAAGAAAGCAGTGGTGCGGTTCTGATGGCTGACGGTGCAGAGGTTCCATTCCCACTGAGCCCAAGAGCTGCTGAGTGCAGACTGCTGCTTCCTACACTGCTCACACTGTTGCTAGAAAGAGCCGAGACAGCCACAGAAGAGAATGCCACTGATGATGCAGCCAGAGAATTCACACTGTCCACGTTGGTGTACTGCAAGACAAACAGGGATGAAATGAGAAATAAGCAACTAATTTTAAATGACAATTTTTATTTATTTATTATTGTTTATAATCATACCAGTACCCAGGTTATATTTAATGGAAACTTCACATTAGTACTTCTCTATTGTTAACCTAACATGCATGTTTTTTACTATGCAAGCACGGGTAAAGCATGCAAACTTCACACAGAAAGACGCCTTGCCTGGGAATCGAACCAGGAACCTTTTTCTTCTTTGAGATAGTACTAAGCCACCATGCCGCCCCATTTCATATGACAAAGAACAATCAATCACAATTTAACAGCATAGCGGCCAACTATCCAGACTGTTTTTCTCCCCATGATCGCACTCACCGTTAGAGAAGGGCTGGTGCCAAGGACTGATACTGAGGAGTGACCACTGCTCACATGGCTACTAGAAAAAAATACAGATGTAAATCATTCATTCTTCAAACCCAGTTATTCCCTAATTTAGGGTCACAAGGGTCTGCTGCAGCTTATCTCAGCTTACGTAGGGTGAGGGGCAGGGGTACACGCAAGAAGACTCGCGCAAATGCGGAGAGAATATGCAAACTCCACACAGAAAGACCCCCCGACTCGGGAATCGAACCAGGGACCTTCTTGTTGTGTGGTAACAGTGCTAACCAGAAATGTTTAAGGAAATGTATGTTGACATGGCTTTTTTTAAGAGAAGAGGTAAGAGCTAATTCTGTTTACCTGCTGAGCGACGAGAGGGTTGCAGAGGGCAGTTCAGGTGCTAGGCTGGATAGAGATGAGCTGTGGTGTGTAACTGAAGGGGGCAAGAGAGACAGTGGGGCAGACGGTGCAACACTGGTGGTACTGCCTAAAGATGGAGACTCTGGCTTCGGAGTGGAGGAACTCGATGTGGCTAGAAGAGTTGCAGAACATTTACGACTCAAACAAACAAAACATATGCAAAGGAATTTGTTTACATTTACTTACAGTCAAGAGCAGCAGAGGTCCTTACACCATTAAAACCATTCTGTAAAAAAGGGAAATCAGCACTAATAAAAACACACGTATATCTGGGTTTATTATTGATTATGGAAGCACACTCTTACTGTCACTGGTCCAGAAGACTCCTTGCTCTGAGAAAAGTTCAGTCGTGAGTGGGGAGCTACACCACAGTCAAAGCTGTTTCCGGCTGAGGACGCCATTGATGAAGAGGAGGACGACGAGGACGAGGAGGTAGAGTTGGGCATTGAAGCAGCACTTGGGGTGGTATGGGAGGGAGCAAGATTGGGTAGAGGCACAGAGGGAGATGGGTAAATGCTGTCAGAGGAGTTCAGAGGAAGAAGCAATGGAACAGGACTAGCCAGAGATTCACTGCTGTGAACAGGACCGTAATACAATCAGTGAACATACAGGGTCATTATTCGGGGTGCTAGATTACTTTGATAAGGTTCACTTTTTCCTATTCACCTGATTTGTTTGGAGTAGAGACTGCTTTGAGTCTGAGCAACTGGCAAGACCGCTTCTCGCGTAGCCTCACTGCTGCAATTCTCAGGCTGGCCGAAGTCTGGCAGTGCAGACTCTGAGCCAAAATCCAGAGCACCAAATTGCACATTGAGCCCAGACATGTCTGCCGAGCCAGGCATCTCCACTGCAGTGGACGGAATCTGGATACACAAGCCGTAGCAGGCAGTAAAATTTTCAATTCATGTTAAAATGTATTATTCGTTGCTTTACATTTTATATTTACAGTGCCATTTCATATCTTTACAAAAATATGTAATTTAGCATAAATTATGAGTATTTAAAGGTCCATACACAATGTGTGTTCATTCTGGTCACAATGACGACCTTTATGATATTTTGTAAACAAGCACGGGAACAAATATGCTGATGGATTAGTTCACTACCACATTCACAAGGAAATTATCCTGTGATGCAAAAGGAAGGATCTCCATAAGCAACGTATGCAGAAAAAAAAAGTCTCTGTGGTTCTGATAGCAGACGGTGCAGAGGTTCTTTTCAAAACGAGACCAAGAGCTGCTGAGAGCAGGCTGCTGCTTCCTATACTGCAAGAAAGACTGACGTTCGATTCCTAGCTCCACTAAGCAATCACTGTGGGCCCTTGAGCAAGACTCTTAATCACCAGTTGCTCAGTTGTTCAAAAGAGATCAAGGAAGATAGCCAAAAACTGTATGTAAATGTAAACAAAAACTCTGTGTGTCCATTTTCCAGTATCCAGGCTCGCAGTGGCAGTGTTCAAGATCCCACAAATAAAATGCAAATATTCGTTTTTTCTGTGTCAGAATTTAGAGTGTCCTTAGCATACATACTCTTAAAAATAAGTGTAAATTACTATTTAATTCAGGAACATGAAAATGACAAAGTCTAAACTAATATCATTTTCTTGACTGCAGCAAATTTTATTTAAAAAAAAACAAAAACATGGTCTAACACCATATAATTTTATGCATATATGTATTACAGACTCAGATAGTTAAAATACAGGTTTTTTTAAAACAGTTAAAAATGTATCAGTAGTTGCAGAATTGCTGACATATTGTTTTAAGCACAAAACACAAGATGAAAACAGCACACTCACCTTAGATGTGGGAGCTATCCTTCGCTTTTGCGTCTTTATCTGCCGGTGCTGCGTGCTGCTGACATGTGAGTCTGCAGTTTGTGGAGGGGCCACGTGGGGTTGAGAAGGCTCTGGTGCTTTAGAGAAGGCCTCCAGTGGAGTTTGGTTGGTTGATGGGCCATTCTGCACTGGAGGACTGGGCTGCCTGGCCAGTGGTAGAGATCCTGTGTTGCTCAGGGAACTCTGCTGCCGCTGGCTCAACTGGCTTAGCACCAACGAAGGCTCTGGTTGCATCTTAAACTCCCCTGATAGGCACACAGCACATAGAATCAAATTAAATGTTAATGAAAATGGAACATCAATGGAAGCATTATTAAAAGGCTGCTGTGCAACTGGTTTAAAACATCTTGTGTGAATGAAACCTACGACTGAATTGGGAGGGCAGTGAGGCAGAGCTCTGTGTTCCAGGAGGTTTGATATCCCAGGATGAGGAGGGTATAGACATCCCTGTACTGCCCAGTCCACCAACAGGGGAACAGTTGTCCCCTGAGCTAGAAGGCTGGGAGGTAAGCTGCCCAAGACCTGGTCCCTTCAGTTGCTCCAATATCTGTTGTCCAGCAGTCTGTCCCAGCTTGGGCCCACCCAGATCCCCAAACCCAGAACCCAGAACCGGGGACTGTCAACAGAAATCACACCACAAAGTATTAAAAAATTTGAGCAAAACATTAAACCACTACTAATACTAACTACAGTAAAATTCCAACTGATACTTCTGATTATCATGGCCAATCATTTAATACTTCCTCTTAGCACCCATAAGCATGAACTTTTTTGTGTGTGATTGTTGCACTTCTAAAAATACCATCTTGCATGTGTCCAGTGCCTCACCAGGGTAGCATGTGCATAGCTGGTAGTGCCTGCATTGGTGGTGGTGGTGCCTCCATTGCGTGTAGGCTGGTGGTGGGAGTTGGTGAATACAAGGCTGTGACCAAGCCCTTGAGACGAGGCTGGCTTCAGTTTCTCTAACTCCTCCCTGCCTTCAGGCTTCTGTAGCAGAGACGCCAGGTCCAGACTGTGCAAGACACAAACACAACTCTTCAGCTGCCACCATCATCGCACGGGGTTCAGCAAAAGGTGCATGGGCTGATTAGAAAGAAAGTTCATGTGCATTTGTCACCTTTGGCCAGGTGTGATATGGTTATCAGCTGGTGGTGCACATGAGGAGGTGAACACTTTGGTCTCCGATAGCTGAAAAGAAACAAAGCCCTATAAATAAATGAATTATATATTCATTCATCCATCTCCTTACCTGCTGGAACCTATCAATGTACACACTGGACAGATCCCCTATTTACTCCTATGCATATATATGTATGCATGTATGTGTGTGTCTATATATACATATACAGCTATTGTAAACAGCTTTACTTACACTCACATCCTCTGTCCAATCTTCAGCTGCCCAGTCTTCCAGAGTGTTGCGCCATGACACTACAGAGCCATAGAAAAACCATGTTACCAGTGTGTGGTCATTGTGGCCCAAGTTCGTAATTCCAACTAGGTTGCATGTCGAAGTCTTTTGCAAAACTACCACCAGGTGGCGAAAAGGAACAAGCTGCATAAAATAAAATATTATCCTCATCTGAAGCTCAGCTTTCATTCATTCATTTTAACAGCTTATTCCCTAAATCGAGGTCACAGGGGTTTTGCTGGTGCCTATCCCAGAGCACATAAGGCGAGAGGCAGGGGTACACTCTGGATAGTTCACCAGTCCATTGCAGGGCAACACATACACAACCACTCACACACATTCACTCCTATGGGCAATTTTCACTCACCAAGTCAACCTAATGCACATGTTTTTGGACGGTGGAAAGAAATCGCAGTACCAGGTGGAAAGGACAAAATATGCAAGTTCCGCACAGAACGATCCCTGGCCTGGGAATCAAACCCCAGACCTTCTTGTTGGGAGGCAATTGTGCTAACCACTACATCATCTGTATATTGCGATGGTATGCTGTTGAAAACATTCTTAATACAAAGCTGCCAGTTTAGGTGTGAAGATTGATCAACGAAGATTGATTTGTAAGCATAAATGAAATACTATCTTATGGTAACCCCCTTAAAATGTGCATACCACAGTTAGTAGAAACCTGATATTTCAGTCCATTTTTTATTAATTTTCTTACAGAAATGAATCAAATGATTACAACAGACCCGTTTCAAGATGGAGATTAAGCAGAACCTGAGTATGTTAACTCTGTAATGTTGGGAAAGTTGGATGTAAATAAACAATTCACACATTCCAGATATGATTTTTTTTAGTTATATCCCCTTACACTTCTGAGTGATAGAGTTTTTTCTAGTCAGTCAATTAGAGGTATTCATAATCTCATCCACCCATAATATGGCTACAAATAGAGGGGAGCAACATTCTGGCCTAAATACACCAAGAAAGCTCCCCATCCACATCCGGATTTGCAGGTTGGAAGGGTAGTTATACTTAGAAATATAATATTCTTCAACTTTAATTAATCAACCACCACCAGAACAAACCAATTAAAAAATAAATATTTGACTACTTCATTTCCTGTTTCCTTTTAGACAAAGGCAACTTTTAGATTTGAATATCCTTCCAGATTTTCTCAGAAATCAGGGTAGGTGATGTTTAAACTCAGAGTTGGTTGAAACAGTTTCCATTTCTTAAGGAAAGCATTTGTAGCAAAAACACTTTACACTATTAAGCGACTGTGTTATGAACATGCCAAACTTTATCACTCGATTGCTATTTTGTTTATGGTAGAATTAAAAAAAGTGTAACAGTAGCAACCTATGCAACCTATGTAACACAAAACACAGAAAAAAATAATTTGATATTTATTTCCAGAGATATCCAGAGGTAGCACTGGTTTCAGCATTGGTGACCAGTTATTGAGAAGAGGCACCAGCAACCAGGTTCCTACCCCTTTCGTGATTTTGAAATTTCAAGGATGGACGGGAACTCAGTCTGCTCCACTGTCCCAAGGCTGCAATTTACATTACGCTTGATCATTACCAATATTCTACAATTAACATTAACATGCTGCGTCACCCAGGTAAGGATAGGTTCCCTATTGACTTGCACATTAGGGGCCCAACAGTGGCAACTACCACTTACAAAACAGTAATGCTTGAATTTGTGGTAAATAACAAATACTCCCATGCTAAACAAAACTAAAAAATTTTGTGAATAATAATCCCTGTAATTATCCTATCTTGAGATGGACTGGCGAACCGTCCAGAGTGTACCCCCGCCTCTCGCCCTATGTGTGCTGGGATAGACGCAGCAGTCCCCCGTGACCCCGGATTCGGGAATAAGTGGGTAAGAAGATGAATGAATTATGCTGTCTGCAACCATAAAATCATTACAAAAACAAAGAAAAATAAAAGAGCGAAGCTGACTGGTTGACCACTATTGTAGTTTTGTGTCACTAAAAGAAAAAAACCTGGGGTGTTTAAAAGTCCCGCTTACCTGTACCGTCTGTGGCATCGTTGGTCCCCAAATCCCACGTATCGGCATGCGAGTTGGTCGTGCCACTGTCCGTAGTGTAGTCCGCAGGATTAAAGGTCCTGCAGATTGAGAAAGAAATTTGTATGATAAGAAAATCTAAAACATTAATAATTATTTAAACCTGATAATATTCACACATATTATACTGACCCCATTCCTTGTGCTGTAAACCTACTGGCCCCTGGAGCTCTGCCTCTTCCTCTGCCTCCAGAGACTGTGTATATATA
>JAOTRA010000016.1:1965224-1976749 GCA_026260255.1 Pseudolaguvia tuberculata
ACAGACACACACACACACAGACACACACACACACACACACACACACACACACACACACACACACACACACACACACATTACCAATGTAAGCCACTATGCGTTGTACAAAAGGGATGAAGTATGTGGAATGTGGGCATTTTTGCATGTGTACCTCGTCCTTTTGCCCTGCGACTGCGCTCAGATCCTTTCTCCATTGGTGCAGAATCCACACCGTTCTCCTCAACCCTTGCTGATAACCATAAATTTACAGATGCAGGGAAAAAAATCATTATATTTATGCTACATACAAACATACACATGCAAAATCAATTTGATTGAATTTGCTTGAATATTAAATGGGTGTATATTTGGCAATTCACTAAACTGAAGAGAGAGAGAGGGGACACTCCCCTACCTGGCCGATTACGGCTAGCTCCTTTGCCTCTCCGGTTTGCGCCACCACGAGATTTACCGCTTTCTTTTTCCCCTTTTTTCTCACGATTCTCCTTGTTCTCCTTGCTCTCTGAGGAGATGCTGTCCTTTCCCAGGCTTTTCTTCTTCCCTACTGTCTCCCAAGTGGTCTGGAGATGACATTTTAAAAAATAATGACTAAAACTTTTTTGTTAAATTAAATTGCAATTAAGTTGTTTTAGCCTTTTACAAAAACTTTACAGCTGAAATCATGCAAACCAATCAGGGACTTTAAATATTTGTTCACCATATAAAACACAGATACACCTATTAAATCATTCATTCATCTTCTTACTTGCTTATTGCCTAATCACAGGGTTTGCCAGTCCTTCGCAGACAAACAACAACTCACACACACATTTACCCATCAACCTAACATTTATGTTTTTGGATGGTGGAAGGAGTTTCTGTGCGGAGTTTGCATGTTCTCCTCACGCTTGCATGGGTTCCTACCACTATCCAAAAACATGTACATTAGGCGTGATACCAGCCATTAGTGTTGCACAGGGCAACGCAGCGGCGTAGTGGTTAGCACGGTCACCTCACAACAAGAAGGTCCTGGGTCCTAATAAACATGTTTATTAGGTGGACTGGCGAGTCACAACTAAACCATTAGAGTGAAATGTGTTAGTGGTTGTTCATCCAAGTGTACTCTGTGATGGATTGGCGAACTGTGCAGGGTGTACCCCTGCCTCTTGCCCCATGTTTGCTGGGATAGGCTTCAGCTGACCCCCGGGTCCCCCTGTGATGAATGAATGAATGAATGATCGAATGAATTTACACCTATGAGGCTAAATATTTTTAATTTTTAACTAAAAAGATTTTACTAAAAACTGAAAGCAGCTTTGGAATGCATTTCTACCAAGAAATAAAGATGATTTACAATTACCCACAGACTTTTTACATTTCAGAAGTTTGCCAGAATATAACAAATTGTGAATTTTTAAAAAACAGACTAATAGTTTAAAAAACTACTAACAGAGTAGTAGTCTTTGTCTTGGTTAAAGACATTAACCTCTACTGGACTAATTGCAGACCGTGGATATTCAGGGATTTTAAAATAATTGTTGGAATTGGTTTAATAATTAGCTCTCGTTGATTAAAAGCAACTTATATCATTCATTCATCTTCTTACCCGCTTATTCTTGAATCCGGGGGTCACGGGGGTCTGCTGCGCCTATCCCAGCACACATAGGGCGAAAGGCAGAGAGCACACCCTGGACGGGTCGCTAGTCCATCTCAGGGCACTTATATCATCACTGAAGAGCTTTTTTTTTTTTTTACAAGCAATGTTTTTTTACTGCAATATATGTAACGAAAACAAGAATCACCACATGACTAAAATAGCTTTATTTGAAAGAATTATTGAAGAATAATTATGTATTATGTATTGTACTATGTAATGTAATACGTGTTATGTATACAATAAAAAAAGATTAATTCATTCATTTTAAGAAATTCAGATTTAGTTTCTTGTCCCTGGATGCTTTAACAACTTGTTTGAAATGTTCACACAGTAAAAGATCCTAAATCAGTGTGCTAATGCTAAACTGATTCAAAAAACAGATTTTACTTGATTAATAAACTTTGCAATGAATCCACAAATCACGTGTTGTGAAGAGTGGTACAGTCAACAGTAGTCCTCACTTGACACTGCTCCTCATTGTGATGTCAATGTTGAAATGATAGATTGTCCATCCCAAGCTCTCCTTCTTAGTGCGTTTTCAATTTTTTACTTTTTACCTACAAAAAATACCTAATAGACTATAATTGACTATGTATTTAATTAAACTACTGTTTTGTTCTATTCCCTTTGCCTTATTGAATGCACAAAATTCCCAGCGGATTGTATTCTCAAAATCGTTTAATAAATTAATTTGACCAGGCGCTGGTGGTTAGCATAGTTCCCTCAAAGTCAAAGAAGTTTAATTGCCATTTCAGACATATATGACAGTACAGTAAATACAGTGAAATTAAATTACGTTTCTCCTTGTCCATGGTGTGCTATATACAAGCCAAAGTAAGTGCAGG
This sequence comes from Pseudolaguvia tuberculata, assembly GCA_026260255.1. NCBI lineage: Eukaryota > Metazoa > Chordata > Actinopteri > Siluriformes > Sisoridae > Pseudolaguvia > Pseudolaguvia tuberculata. The sequence continues at coordinate 1,967,706 of JAOTRA010000016.1, forward strand.
AGTGACAACAACAAGATTACAAAAACACAGAAAAACAGACTAATAGAAAATTAACCAACATTAAAAAGCGGAAATGAATTTCCGTGGTAAATATAACAGTCTGCATCTAACAGTCTCAAATTCTATGATGAGCATCAGTCAGACACTAGCACAGAGTTCTTACACATGTCTTCGTAAAAAATGTGAACTAAACTCAGTGGTGGTAGTTTGCTGAAGTCTGATACAGTCCAGTTTATTCTTCAGGCAGCAGACGACAGCCAGTTGTTTTAGCTTAGCACGGACACCGCCTTCTTTCCGCTTCCTTGGGCACCAGTCGCAAAGTTCATCCACTAAAATTCCATCATGCAGACTGGTTGCTACAGGATTTTCCAGTCTTAATAATGTCAGTCCACATGAATGTACATGAACACCATGGTTTGGTGTCCATCTGCTGTGGGAGTTGGGCTATTAGGGGGGGAAAAAAGCACCATTTTGGACCTTAGGCGGCCGCTGTGTGCTACTAACATGCCAGCTACATCATCACAGCAAGAAGGTTCGGTCTTCGATTCCAGGGCCAGGGGTTTTTCTGTGCAGAGTTTGCATGTTCTCTGGGTACTCCAGTTTTCTCCCACAGTTAAAAAAAACATGTACATTAGGTTTCTAAATTGCCCATTATAGCGAGTGTGTCTGGTTGTTCGTTTATAGTTTTGCCATGGACTGGCGACCTGTCCAGGATGTACCCCTGCCATTTGCCCTACATGCACTAGAGATAAGCTGCAAGCAGACCCCCATGACCGCGAAGTAGGGGATAAGTGGGTTAAAAGGACAATGAATGACTGACCCGTAGTTTTAAGAAATATTTTTATTCGCCACAACAACCTTAATAAAGCATGTTACTTGAATTGGATTTTGAACAAGTGTAATGTAATGATAATACTTTTGGTTCTCAATTTCAGAAAAATTCTATACAACACCGGGCTTCAATTTTGTGAAACACGTTTGGAGAAGAACCAAACATGCGCATTTGATGGTAAGCGTTCAACCAACTTTTGTCCACATAATAAAACTCTCTTACCGTGTCAGAGGTCCCCTCCAACAGGAAGTTGATGGCTCTGTTTACATCCTCATTAGAGTCATGAAGGGCGACCATGCACTCATCCTGGTTCTTTCCAGTCACCTCCATCAGCTAAAACCACATACGCACGCGCGCGCGCGCACACACACTTAAGCATACAATAGTAGTTCTAATTTAAAAGCAACAAAAAAAAGATTTGTCTCACACCTGGTTGACTTTATCTTCAAAGTCTGCATCATTCTTATCATAAATCATCATCTGGGCAAGTCGGATCTGTTCGGCTGTAGCCTAAAAAATGTCAGACAAACCAAAACAAATGCACATGTACTTAATTCCTACTCACACATTTGTGTCAATAAAAATAATATGCAAATGAATTACGCATTTTGTGTTTAAACATTAACACAAGTGTTTTGTGTGTACCTGGAGCTGCTTCTGTGGCTGTGTGGTCGGTGTGGATGTGGGCAGCACTTTCTCCCGAGTGTCCCGGGCTCGGTCGCCGCCCAGCGAGGTCATCATATACAGTATATACAAAAATGTATGTACAAAATAGAAAAATCTGAAAAAGAAAGCGTCCGTACACACCATATGATTTTACAAGACACGTATCCACACTCACATAGACACACATCGTCTGAGTACATATGCAAACACTTAAGTGCTGCTGCTTTTTTAATAAACACCTCATCTTTATTCAATGTAAAGTATTTGTGAATACCATAGCCAAGAATTAGAAAACAGAAAAGACCCAAAGCTGCACAAATATCTGAAATCTAAGACTACATTTAAACATTAATAAGTTTGGGGTTATTTTTTAAATCAACACTTTTTTTAAGCTACAGATCTAAAACATTTATTCATTTCAATTTCATAAAGCCTCTCCATGGACTGCCAGGAGAAAGAGCCTGAGCTTGTGCTGCGGGAGGTAGAAAAGTACCAACTGTATATAGTTGGGTTTGCTTCCACACAGAGTTTGGGTTCTGGAACCCAACTACTTGAGAGAGGCTGGACTCTCCACTACTCTGGAGTTGCCCGCAGTGAGAGATGGTGGGCTGGTGCGAACGTGCTCATAGCCCCCCCCAGCTTAGCCGGCATGTGTTGGAGTTCACCCCGGTGAATAAGAGGGTTGCTTCCCTGCGCCTTCGGGTCGGGGATAGGTTTCTCACTGTTGTTTGTGCCTACGGGTCAAATGGCAATGCAGAACACCCGGCCTTCTTAGGGTCACTAGAAGGAGTACTGGAAAGTACTCCGACTGGGGACTATATCGTGCTACTGGGAGACTTCAACGCTCCCGTGGAAATGACAGTGATACCTGGAGGGGGGTGATTGGGAGAAACGGCCCCCCCGATCTGAACTTGAATGGTGTTCTGTTGTTGGCATTCTGTGCTAGTCACAGTTTGTCCATAATAAACACCATGTTTGAACATAAGGATGTCAATCAGTGCACATGGCACCAGGACACCCAATGATCAACGATCGACTTTGTAGTTGTATCATCTGATCTGCGTCCGTATGTCTTGGACACTAGGGTAAAGAGATGGGCGGAGCTGTCAACTGATCATCTGGCGGTGAGTTGGATCCGATGGCGGAAGGAGGAAGCTGGACATCCAACATTGTTTAAAGTTGTGGTGGAGATCTGCTGACTTCAACTGGTGACATTGTTGGGTGGTGGAAGAAATACTTTGAGGATCTCCTCAATAACATCAACACCACCACATCTTCCTTTGAGGAAGCAGAGACAGGGGGCTCAGATGTAGACTAATTCATCACCCAAGCTGAAGTCACTGAGGTAAGCTCCTTGGTGGCAGGGGACCAGGAGTGGATGAAGTCCGCCCAGAGTACCTCAAGTCTCTGGATGTTGTGGGGTTGTCTTGGCTGACACGCCTCTGCAGCATCGCGTGGCATCTGGGAACAGTGCCGCTGGACTGGCAGACCGGGTGGTGGTCCCTCTTTTTTAAGGGGACCGGAGGATGTATTCCAACTACAGGGGGAAATCACACTACTCAGCCTCCCTGGGAAAGTCTATGTCAGGGTACTGGAGAGGAGAATTCGTCTGATAGTTGAACCTCAGGAGGAACAATGTGGTTTTCGTCCTGGCCGTGGAACACTGGACCAGGTTTATACCCTCTTCAGGGTGCTGGAGGGCTCATGGGAGTTTATCCAACGGGTCCACATGTGTTTTGTGGATCTGGAAAATGCTTTCAACCGTTTCCCTCATACCTCCAGCACCTCCAAATCAGAGACCATGGTTCTCAGTCGGAAAAGGATGGCTTGAGCCCTTCAGGTTGATGGAGTGATCTTGCCTCAAGTGGAGGAGTTTAAGTATCTCGGGATCTTGTTTACAAGTGAGGGAAGAATAGAACGAGAGATTGACAGGAGGTCTGCAGTAATGCGGTCGATGTACCGATCAGTCGTGGTGAAGAACGAGCTGAGCTGCAACCCAAAGCTCTCTTTTACCAGCCAATCTACGCTCCTACTCTCAACTATGGCCTTGAGCTATGGTCATGACCGAAAAGATAAGATCCCAGATTACAGGCGGCTGAAATGAGTTTCCTCCGCAGGGTGGCTTGGCGCTCCCTTAGAGATAGGATGAGGAGCTTTGTCCTCCGGGAAGAGCTCAGAGTAGAGACACTGCTCCTCCGCATCGAGAGAAGCCAGCTGAGGTGGATTGGGCATCTGTCACGGATGCCTCCCGGACGCCTCCCAGGAGAGGTGTTTTGGGCATGTCCCACCGGGAGGAAGCCCAGAGGAAGACCCAGGACTCGCTAGGGGACTACGTCTCTTGGCTGGCATGGGAACGAATCTGTGTTCTCCCGGAAAAGCTGGAGGAAGTGTCTGGGGAGAGAGATGTCTGAGCATCCCTGCTTGGACTGCTGCCCCAGCGACCCGGTCCCGGATAAGCGGTCAGAAGATGAGATGAGAATTTCATAAACTGAATAATTGCACCTCTATTATATGAGAAAAAAAATGCTTCATAGTGCATCGTTATTGTAGGAAAATAATCAATGACATGGGTGATGGGTAACAACGTTTCCGAATACACTGCCACATCACAGCGAGTATGTTTTCTGACAAATTGAAAGACGTGTACTAAGAAATTAAATATGGTTTATGGGGGGTTATTATATGTATAGATAAAAACTGTACAAGAATCATAGTCTAAAACCAAAGGTATCTGTTTGGTAACCTTCTTTTGAAAGGTTTTTTTTTTTTCAGCCTAAAGCAAATAGGTGTCACATTCAATAAAGTCTATCTATCTATCTAATCTATCTATCTATCTATCTATCTATCTATAAACCTGTTAGTAACTTAGTTTATTAATTTAGCATCGTTTACAATAGGAACACAAAATGTACGGTCAACCCCAGTCTTAATCTTTAAGCACATCAGTCCCTATAATTATGTTTTTCCGCAAACAAATGTTCTGTTTACAAAAAAAAATAAAAAATCCCGAGCTAAAAAAAGCCTGTTGTATTCTAGCTGACAGGAAGACAGAAAGTGACCCCACTGTTTAACTCTTTCGTCTTACAAAATGTGTATCAGAATTTGAGCGACTTTGGTAAATAAGAAAATTGAAATGTGGACGTTCTTGTTACCATCTGGGAGGTGATTTCCACCCCCTCCCCCCCAAAAAAACAGGACATTATGGAGCAATTTATTTAATTTCTCTGTCCTGAAGACCTGAAGACTTTTTGACATTATGCAGAATTTACATTAATATTCTGTACAAGGCATTAATTTTTTCTATCCAAAAGGCTTTGACCCATCAGTAATCATGGAAATTGAACCCAGTCCGACACTTTAACAAAGATACTGCTTGGGTTTTCTAAAACATACCCCTATTTCCATTTACAGCATTTAGCAAACAGTCCAAAACAACTTTCTACAACTGAGCAATTGTGGGCTAAGGGCCTTGCTCAGGGGCCCAAAGTGGTTGCATGGCAGAGCTGTTATTGGAGTTTGTTACCCTGTTTTTGTGATTGTATCTGTATCAGTAGTGAAATGTTCTAGGTTATCAGTATAAGCTGTTTGTGAGTTGCTCCGGACAAGAGCATCTGCTAAATGCTTAACTGTAACTGTAGCTGGGAATCAAACCCTGGTCTTTCTGGTATCAGTCCAACACCTTGATCATTAAGCTACCTTTCCTATATCAGTTTGTGAAACTATTGTGTACTAAATGAAATAGTATAGAAAACATTTATAAAGCAACATTCACTCATTCATTCACAATCTTACACGCATATTCCCTAATTCGGGTTCCCAAGGTTCTGCAATCCCAACGCACATAGGGCGAGAGGCAGGGGTACACCCTGGACAGTTCGCCAGTCCATTGTAGGGCAACACATAGACGAGCAACCACCCTCTCACACACAAATTCCCTCCTATGGACAATTTACAATCACCCTATTGTACATGTTTTTGGACAGGGGAAGGAAACCGGAGTACCCGGAGGAAACCTACGCAAGCGCAGGGATAACATGCAAACTTCGTACAGAAAGATCCCCGGCCTGGGAATCGAACCCGGGACCTTCTTGTTGTGAGGTGACCGTGCTAACCACTATGTAATAGAAACAATTTGGTGAGAAACAAGATTTCCATTAAAAATGGTCGAACCGTGATTTTTTTTCTCAAACGCAAAAGCTACGCAAGATCACTTAGCCAGCTGAGATTTACTATCTAACGACTGTTTTCAGCTGATATATAAACATCGTGTTTTATTTTATTACATTTTGAAAGTCAATATGTAACATAGAAGAGGGGAAGCAAGTCTCAGTTCAAACAAAGGATGAAGGATTTATTAATCCATCCAACATTTCGACAAACCGACTCGGTGTTATTATCGATTCAAACGAGTCGATTCAGCCTGTCGATACACTGATAGTGTTTTATTTTATTCCTTTTCCCCCGGATTATAATTGTCTTTCATGTCCAACTGAGAAACGTAAACAATGTTAGCTAATGCTAGGAAGCTAATGCTAGCTTGAATTTCGGAGTCCTTTGTGTCCGCGCTTGCTAGCTCGCTAATACTTGCTAGCGGAGACTCGTTCCATTTTAACTCCGATAAGCTAAGATGCTAGCAGTTTTTAAGCCAGCTAGCTAACAAAGTAAAGTTATGCGCACTGGATGGTTAAGGTCGTAAACTCACGACCAGGCAACGTCCTTGCTATAGACACTTTATGTTGTTGCTAATAAAGCGAAACGCAGAACTAGACTGAAGTAGGCCCGTCAGGGGTATTATTATTTTGAACCCCCCCCCCCAAGACGATGCTACCATTTTACCGGGAAAATGCTAACACAAAAACACAAATATTTCCTATTATTAATTCCATTACACACTAAACAATGCAAAAAAAATATCCCAGCCAACGCGGCATCACCGGCATATAACTGCCTACATCCACACCAGAGTTCCATAACTGAGATCAATAATCGTTTATTATGTATTAAAACATTATAAATCTTTATATATTATTACCTGCTAACACGCTTCACTCAGCCGAGCAGCAAGCAGACACAGTCACGTGACACACCAGGCGCGCCGCCGAGTGAGAACAAGAGATGCGGGGGCGCGCACCGTTTGGTAGAAAACAATACAAAATCGTCCCAAGTACAAACACAAGCTAAAAACATACCGTGAATATTAGGCGTTCATTTCAAACAAAAAATTAGACCTATAAAAATATATATTTTTTTAAATTACGTGTCTGTGATGTATTTAAACAATTATCGCCTGTTTTTAAAATGACTAAACCGGCAAACTAAATCTACATATAACGTTCGTTTATTCATAAATTAACTAATAACACCAGAAATAATTTAAAACATAACACCAGAAATCGTATTAAAAAAATATATATATATATTTTTTTTTTTTAAAAAGCACGGTATCTGCATAACGGTAGTGTGACGTGCACCCGCAATGCCGAATTGCGCTGTGCGCGTTCACGTCACGACGGTCGAATGCATAACCTGGAACAATGCAATTAAAATAAATAAAGCAGATCTGTACACAAAGAAAGACAAATCCCACGATTAAACATGAAAGAAAAATACATCAATAGATCTTTATTCAATTTTTTCTGTTTAAAACAGATTTTTCGATTTGGTTTATTGTGTACATTTTCCCGACCTCTGCAAGTTGTAAAAACACTCAGGAAGTGTGTATAAAAAAAAACGAATCACCAAAATCATAACGGTTAGTCCACACACACACACACACACATAAAATGTAATATTTCTCTTAAGATTTTCAAATATGTGTACACATTTATATATAAAATTCTTTTAAAAGTGATGTTCCTCATTTAATATAGGGTCTTAAACACAATCTGTTCTTTTTGTTCTAGTTTTTCTTTGCAATGATTTGTAAAGGTCCCGTGTTAAAAAAAAAAAGTCGTCTTGCAAAAGTCTTTCACAGAAAGACTCCAGGAAGGCAACGATTTAACTGACTACTGCTCTGCTTCTATTCAGAAGACTAAGAAAAGGAGCAGAATTGTCCTACCCAGACTGGAGCACAGAAAAATCTATACTAAAAATTATTTTGCTTCAGCAGCGTAAGCACATGTAACATAAGGGCAGAAAATAAATTAACAGCTGCTGAAAGAAAAGCAGAACAGCACTACTAATGGGATGTGTGCGTTAGTTTTACTCACAAAGCAAAAGACACAATCCGAATAAAATTTAAAAAAAAAAAAAAAAAAAAAAAAAAAAATACTTCACCCACTTTCAGAGAAAACAATATCTGTTGACTAATGTCAGTGTTTCATTCAGACAATCTCTAGGCTTTTGTTAGTTTGCAATCATCAGTCCCTCTGTGATCATCACAGCATAATATGGCACAACAAAACTAAAAGTTAAGTTCTGCAACCAGTCTGCCTGCTCTTCTATGTACTTGAGTCCACTGCTCTTAAGAGCATGTCAAATCACAGGCTTAACAAACGGTCCATCACAAAATAACACTTTCTCCAAACATCCGATCTATGAGACGTGACACCAAACGCCGCAAAACTAAACAGTACAAAGCTAGCGGACATCCAACACCCCGGAAAGCTGTTAAATAGTTTAATATCTTTACACTTTAACAGAGATTTTAAATTGAGTTCCTGACCATGGTCTGCACACAGGGCTCATTGCTGCTTGAATCTCTGCTTCGACAAACACTTATTAAAAGTAACGAGAAGCAGCACATAAATGAGAGGCAGACATTTTACTAATATACAACATTTAAAAAAAAGTGAGAAGCATGTGGGTGCTCCAGAGTCTGATAAAACAGATGGTCAGATGAATGTACACAGACAAATATGAATGTATAGTGATGACAGACAGGGAGGGGAGAGTGGACAAAGCTAGCTCCACAGGCCTGCGTAGTTTCCATGTAGCCCAGAGCAAAGAGGTCCACCAGCTACAAACAGCTTGGTTCCGGATTCATCGTAGCAATGTGTATAGACAGCGTTGGGGAAGGAGCTGATGTCTGAGAAATAGCTTCTCCAGGTTTCATCATGGTTCTAGCACAAAAAAGGAGAAAAGACCAATGTCACTCATGTCCCTTAATCCAAATGTCCTGTTGGCTTCAAAACCATGCTTTCAGATAATATCCCAATATGGATTCAGAGAGCATCTTGATAAGAAGTCTTTATTTCATATATATTATCACAATAAACATTCACTTTGCATACTGAAGCTGATTAATTTACTTGATAAAAATTAATCTTATGTCTTCACTTCAATGTTCAGACCAGTAAGTTTCTGACCAATCTATGAGCTAATAATTATTAAAACAACATCTCCTTTCGGCTGCTCCCGTTAGGGGTAGTCACAGCGGATCACTCTTCTCCGCATTACCCTGTCCGCTACATCTGCCTCTTTCACCACAACTACCTGCATATCTTCCTTCACCTCATCCATAAACGTCTTCTTTGGTCTTCCTCTTTTCCTCCTACCTGGGACCTCCATCCTCAGCATTCTTCTACCAATATACTGCATGTCCCTC
>JAOTRA010000016.1:1976849-1995760 GCA_026260255.1 Pseudolaguvia tuberculata
CATCAACATCCTCAAAGCAAAGATTGCATCTGTAGTACTCTTCCTTGGCATGAAACCATACTGTTGCTCACAGATTGGCACCTCTACCCTCAGCCTAGCTTCCACTACTCTTTCCTATAACTTCATGGTGTAACTCATCAACTTGATTCCCCTGTAGTTACTGCACGTCTGCACATCGCCCTTATTATTAAAAATCGGTACCAGAACACTCCTTCTCCATTCCTCAGGCATCCTCTCACCTTCCAAAATCCTGTTCAGACAATTCAGTCTGAAACTCCACTGCCATCTCTCCTAAACATCTCCACGCTTCTACTGGAATGTCATCCGGTCCAAACGCCTTTCCACTCTTCATCCTCATAGCTGCTCTCACTTCTGCCCTACTAATCCTACCCCCTTTCCTGCTTCACCATCTCCACATCATCTCTCTCTCTCTCTCTCTCTCTCTCTCTCTCTCCCTCTCTCTCTCTCTCTCTCTCCTCATTCATCAGCTGCTCAAAATACTCTCTCCACCTTCTCAACACACTCTCCTCACCAGCAAAAACATTTCCATCTGTATCCTTTATTGCTCTAACTTGCAGTACATCTTTCCCATCTGTCTCTCTGCCTGGCCAACCGGTACAAATAATTTTCTCCCTCCTTAGTGTCCAACGTCTCATACAACTCCTCATACGCCTTTTTCTTAGCACCTCCCTCTTCACCTGCTGCCTCATCTCCTTATACTCCTGCCTACTTTTCTCATCTCTGTCACACCAAAGTACATTCTTAGCTGTATCCCTCATCACTTCTGCAGTCGTTGCCCAATCATTCAACAACTCTTCACCACAACCGAGCCCCTGACTGACCTCCTCCCTGAATCGCACACTACAGTCTTCCTCCTTCAGCTTCCCCCATCTTATTCTCTTTTCTGTCCTCTCTCTTCCTCTTCTTTGTAACCTCCAAAGCCATCCTACAGACAACCATCCAATGCTGTTTAGCTACACTATCCCCTGCAACCCCCTTACAGTCTCTAATCTCTTTCAGGTTACCTCTCCTGCACAAAATATAGTCCACCTGTGTGCAACTTCTTCCACTCTTATAAGTCACCCTATGCTCATCCTTCTGCTTAAAATACGTGTTAACCACTGCCATTTCCATCCTTTTAGCAAATAATAATTATTAAACATACAATTTGAATTTAATGTGTACTAATTTGCTTTAATGTTTAAATTGGTAACACTGACAGAGAAACAGGGCAGGGCAAGAAGGAAGAAAGAGAAAGAATGAAAGTGATCAGTGGTCAAAATACATTAAAATCACAGATTCTATATATTAAATAAACAGCATTGTACCAGCCAGCCTCTTCCAGTACTAAGCTTGAGGAAACCGTCTGAAGGGGTCTTCCGGTACCCGCCGGGTGAACTGGACGGAATATCAAGGAAACGCTGAGCCCTGATGTCATAGAAGAGCAAGGAGCCCTGTCCAGTGCCCACAGTCACGATGTGCTCATAGAAGCTGACAGAGCGAATTCCTATTCACAGATTCAACATATGCAGGAATTAGTGATGACAAATGATCTGACATGAGAGCAATAAATAAGAAGGTCTGTGAATCATACCACTGCCTCGTTCTCTGGAGCTCACAGATTTTATGTTTTGGGAGGACTGCCGAGGATCAAGAAAGGACACATGTGCCTGGGAACCGACTGCATACACAGACCAGTCCAGCCCATATGCCAGGCACACATTCTCCTTGCAGTAAGGTAGCTTTGTGGACAACTCCTGAAAAAAAACAAAAGGAGAAAAATATTTTCAGCAACAAACAGAGGATGGAGAAGCTGCAGAAGAAGCAAGAATAGTCTGCCTTGCCTTACCTTACATAGGTTGTCCTCAGCCTTCCATAAATGAAAGTATCCGTCTAGAGAAACAGCACCCAGCTCCTGATAGAACAAACTGTGTATAGGAAAAAATTCTCAAACAGCATAAAACCAGGTAGAAGTGATGAGGAGAGAGCCTGACCTTATGGCTGTTATTGAAGGCAAGGGCGCGCACTTTGCAGTTGTACGGGTGGGTGTACTCTTTCGGGATATCTTTAAGGGCACGGTGGGAGATGTGGGCATAGCTGGGGACCCCTTCTTCATCTTGCTGCTTCTCTGCCAGACTTAGCACCTCTTCAGAGACTTCCCACAGCCCCATAGAGCCATCCCGAGAACCTAACACAAAAATTTTTTATATATGATGTTGACTGTGCAATAAATTAATTTAAATTGACTTACATGTACATTCTGTGAACTTACTTGTTTATTTTAAATATTCATGTCCCCAAAAATATATACATGTCCCCAAAAAAGCATGTAAAACATTTACATTTAGATTTTTACATCCCAGGTGTATAAAATTCTACATACAAAAGAGTAAAAGACATTCAATGTTTTAATTTTAACTTTCAATTAAATAATTCAGTTGTTACAGTATTATTTTTACACCATATTGCCAAAAGTTTGTGGGAATCATTCCTTCACTGGTCCAGCATGACACTTACCCTGAGCACAAAGCCCCTAATCTCTGTTATGATACGGGGTCCTGATTATAACACCAATGACCACCACCTTTGGGACGAACTGGAATTCTGACTGCACCCCAGACCTCCTTACCCGACATTATTATTATTATTGCTTTAAACTCAAATAAATGCGATTCAGATCTTCATGGTCTTAACCAAGCATCGCCATTTAAAAAAGGAAGTTCGGGATGTAGCTAGCTGCACAACAGTGCAGTTAAATATTAAAAATAAAACTGATTAAGGATTTGTAGCCATGATAAACGTGTAAAAAGAATAAGCATTAATCTTGTGTACGCTTTTTAGTTCATGTCAGCACAAACAGTGCTTTGGGCAGCCTTTTATCTTCTACAAAAAGGCCATAGTCAGCTAATAACTGTTTTTCCTATTTCCAGACACGCAGATATGTTGTGTAAGAGATTCTATCTGCCATGCGGACGGCTATTCATTAGGTGGAATGCAAGTCGTGTTACCTGATACAGCCATGGTGTCACTGATCCAGGCAATGGAAAATATCCAGTCATTGTGACCATCCTGAAAAAAATAAGTAATGTTTATAAGTCTTCTAGAGCTCAATTCAAATAGCAACATATATATTTAGCATTTGTTGCAGAAGATGTCCACTAAAGGCAGACTTACATCACCAACACAGACAGGATCTAGTGTGGGTAGTCGATAGACAGCAAGGCTGTTTGGGTTATCTCCTCCTGTGGCCAATAAGGTGCGTGAAGGATTGAGCTCAATGGCGTGTATGCCACAGCCCTGCTGGGCATCCAGTCCACCAGCTAATCCTGGGTTCTGAAAAACTGAGTTTCCCATCACACCTATTCCACCCAGGGAGCCTCCACTTTGTCCTTCTCGGTCTTTCAGCATCGGAATCCGGGTTATCTGGCCCGTGAGCACGTCAACCACAAACAGCTAAACAAACAGAAAACCATGAAGATCATAAAGGTCAGCATGGGAAGTAACCCCTTAGAAAAAGATCAATTAAAAAACATTAGAATCTCACCGTGTTGCACTTGGTCCCGCACACCACCTGCCGCTGATTGAGCCACTGTGAAGCAAAGACCTTGTTGAGGCAGCCCAGGGAGAACTCACGTTCTTTGAGGATTCCTGGTATTCGCCCAGCCGCAAAACCACGCAAGCTGCGCTGGAACCTCCATTCGTGCTGCTTCTGAGGACGGAGTTCCCGTCCACGAATGGCGGACACCATTGACTGATGGCCCTGCCACCACTGCTGGGCATGACGTGATGAAGAGGAAACACGGACACGCTTATATACAGACTGGCACCAATCAAGCTGTTGAAGAGAAACAAATGCTTAGGTAGAGATCTGATTTTTCTTTGATTCATTAATGCACTTCACTCATACAATATCAAAACCACCGCAGACCTGTACAAAAATCATAAAAATAAATACTCACTAGGCTTGTAACAGAAACAGATGGAGTAATATGGTAAACAGTATTACAATCAGGTTAACATTTTAGGAAAACCTGAACCTGGAATTGTTAAATCAATCACACTTGATATTTAAATATTCTGATGAAATAAAATGATGAAAAATATATAGCTTCCCTTAATTACAGCAATTAAGGAGGGTTTGGTTTGGACCACTTGGTCTGGACCAAAAAGGATATTTATAGATTTGGTACTGGTCCACTCAGCTTTCAGCTTTTTGGCAGCAAACCTTAAGGGATACTACCACCTGATAAGTTGGTTTTGTTACTCATATTTTGTGACAGAATCTTCTATCCAAAAAGATGAAGTATACTGGATTGAGTGCACTCGTCATAGTTCTTTTCACCAAATAAAAACTCAGAGCATTTCTAAAATGTTCATGGCTGGATTTGCATTGGCTACATTGTTTGCAGGAACAAATGTGCTGCATCTGAGGCAACTTTTCTAATATCAACAGGCAACATAGACTCTTTGACGACACCTCCTACTGTTTTTCATATTTAGTTGTTCAGCAGTGATTTTATATTAAAAACAAGGACATGTTTGAATACATTAGTGTTGTGTTTTGACATCGATTGCTGGTGGGAGGATCGGGTATTGTGCACAAGCATCAAGAGAACTGATAACGTACATCCATCCACGCATATCGTAAGTTGAAAAAAGTAGTGGAATCTTGATGGTGCGTTTCACCCACAAATTACAATTTAAGATATTTCCCAGAATGAATAGTGTTTACTTTGGCAAGTGTCAGATTAATAGGCATGCTTTTTCACAAGATTCAGTGCATCTTAAGGGCTGCCATGCCCCCGTTTAACAAGCTATTATTGTTTTAGGGTCAGATCACAACCACCTGTATCGCTGTGTGTACAGGCTTGTGGGTGTTGAACAGTGTGTGTGTAAATGACAATGTGTAAATGAGCAGGCCCTTTAACCTCAAATTTCTCAGTTGTATAACGAGATCAAAACTGACAAAAATGACTTTTCAGAGATTACCTGTTCCTACTTTCTGTAGGATCTGAAATCTGCAGTTACATTCAAATTAATGTTCTTACTCAAATCTGCATCTTTAAAATATTAACATTTTCTAATGTTAAACACTCAACTATTTTAGATTCAGGTTAGAATAAGTTAAATTTACACTTCTGACATTGATTTTTTAAATTCTAATAGTTTTCAGATAGTCATATTTCAAGCTCCAATAAAACTTTAAATGTTTTACTTGTTTTATTGTGAAAAGGTTTAAAATAGTTTTAATGTTTTAATAAATATTTAAAACATTTGAAAGATGTGCAGAGCAAGATTTGCTTAACCCATTTTTAGTCCCAAGCTGCCACTACCAGGCTTCCGAGTAAGACCCTTAACCTTTCCAAGCTGGATTTAAAAAATGCCAGAAATGTAAATGCAATCAAAACTCCATTTCTGGATTGAACTTTTAACACTGTCAGCATGCATCTCTGTGACACATTTACCATGCAGCTATAAAAAGGCATCCATTCATTAAGTCATGCTTACACCATGTTACTACCGTATAATTAACGCCCAAAGAATGCTGCGTAACATGGTGTAATCATGATAAGATGATGCCTCATGTAGCAAAATGAGTTACAAATCTTTGATCACACATTGCAAAGTTATGCATTTAATCTGTCAAGCAATTTATTTAATTAAATATTAAAATCTTTCACAATTTGATCATTTTTACATCCACTTTTATGGTGATTTAATTAATCTTTAAAATAATAAAACCTGCTCACAAACTTATCATCGTTTTGGCTGATTTATGACACGGAAAAACGGTGTGGTGATGTAGTAGATAGCACGGTCGACTCACAACAAAGTGCCGGGTTGGGGATCATTCACTTCAACGTATATACTGCATTGTGTGAAATGACAATGAAACTTCTTTGACTGTGTGTACGGAGTTTGCATGTTCTCCCTGTGCTACCATGAGTTTCCTCCAACAGTATAAAAACATTGATTAACAAACGTTGATTGCTGCTACTAAATTGCCTTTATGAGTGAATGTGTGCGAGTGGTTGTGTCAGTCAATTTGTGGCCCTGTGATGGACTGGCGACCTGTCCAGGGTGTACTCCTGCCTCTTGTCCCATGTGCACTGGGATAGGCTCCGGCAGAGCCCTGCGACCCCGAATTAGAGAATAAGCGGATAAGAAAATGAAAAAATGAATAATAAAAAATATTCAAATCAAACCGAATCCGTTCTGAGCCAAAGCTGACTCGACTCATGATGTGAGTCCTGTGATCTGATACTAGAGAAGGTGAAATATATTCAGTGCAGAAAACCATCACTTAGCTAATTCTATGATATTTATATAACTTAAAAACTCAACCTTAGTTTATATCGTATATTCAGCGAAAATAAATCGGTTCATTTCCCTGTTTAAGAAAACTTAAACTTGCATTCAAAACTAAACAATCAACCATGAAACAAGGCTAAAATTAAATAATGTAAAAAATATCATCAGCAGACTTTTTTCTCTGGATTTTTATGTCGTGAAATAAAAATAGTAAAATTCAGCAGTTTTTATTTATTAACTAGCTTCTATTCGGTTAGCACGTTAACCTCGCTAATCCGGGTCAGAGATGTTACACTGGTTAGTTATGTAACCGTTTGCTTTAGATTTAATACTTTGACTAACTTAAGTTATTGACAAATAAATACTTTTCTATTTAATTATATATTAAGTGCATCATTTCATTAAATGTCGTAAATATTACAAGAACATTAAATCGCTAGCTAGCCGATAGCAAGAGTTTGAAGAAAACTCGTTTTTCTTGTGGTTTAGCTAAAGCGAATGCTACAATGTGTGTTCGTGTGTGTGTGCGTTTTAAGGTAATTGACGCATTGCGAGAGCTGTCAGTACAAGTTAAGCTTAATAAGAGTTGATATTAATATCTGGATAAACAGTGCCAATGTTTGCTAGCTAGCTAGATATTTGAACTGCGCTATAGCTATTTGCATTGGCCAGATTAGCCGAGACCTACCTGTTGTTCCTTGAGCTCCCCTGCCTTCCTTTTCCTGCTAACTGTTTTTCTCGCCATAATCCGACACACACAAGTCCCTCACCCACATGGAGGGCAGAACAAGCGACGCTGGGAAGTGGGGCATATAACGGCGCTGCAGCGGGGAGGGGGTTATTTAAGTGATTAGGTTATTGATGTCCTCTGAGGCCTTGTCAGCTAGCCGAGTTGCTATGGCTGATATGTTTGTGCTTCGTTACTCTCTCCTCCCCTCACGGTGGCGTCATCACCTTCGAGGGGGCGGGAGGGGGTTCTTTTATTGCACCTCTCCCCCTCCCCCTTTCAAACGTCACCAGCAACGGCAACGCTGTACGGTACCCTGGTCGAACGTCAACGGAAAAGCTTCCTATACGTCTTCTGATAGAGCGCACCTATTGGAGGAAACGGTCACGCATACTCCGAATTAATTGGACCGTTCTTCAGTAAAGCCTGAATTCTAACCACTTGTAGAGAGGAGGCGGGGCATTTCTCTTAATACAGTTGAAACACAAACCCTGTGAGTAGAATATACAGTCTTCTTCTCCTTTCGGCAGAAGAAGGTCGTCACAGCATATCGCTCTTCTCCACACTACCCTGTCCTCTACATCTGCCTCTTTCACCCCATCTACCTGCATATCTTCCCTCACCACATCCATAAACCTCCTCTTTGGTCTTCCTCTTTTCCTCCTACCCAAGACCTCCATACTCAGCATTCTCCTACCAATATACTGCATGTCCCTAATCTGCACATGTCCAAACCATCTCAACCTAGCCTCCCTCACCTTGTCTCCAAAACAACCTACATGTGCCGTCCCTCTAATAAACTAATTTCTAATCTTGTCCATCTTTGTCACCACCAAAGAAAATCTCAGCATCTTCAATTCTGCCACCTCCAGCTCCTTCTCCTGTCTTTTTGACAACACCACTGTCTCTAAACCGTGCAACATCGCTGGTCTCACTACAGTCCTATAAACTTTTCCTTTAACTCTTGCCAAAACTCGTTGATCACAAATCACTCCTGCCACACTTCTCCATCATGCCTGAACTCTTTTCTTCACTTCTCTAACGCACTCTCCATTACTTTGCCCTGTTGACCCCAGGTACTTAAACTCTTACACCTTTACTACCACTTCTCCTTGCAACCTCACCACTCCATTGCCTTCCCTCTCATTCACACACATGTACTGTCTTACTCCTGCTGACTTCCCCTTCTCTCCAGCGCATACCTCCACCTTTCAATATTCTTCTTAACCTGCTCCCTACTCTCACCACAGATCACAATATCATCTGCAAACATCATCGTCCATGGAGACTCCTGTCTGACCTCATCTGTCAACCTATCCATCACCACTGGAAACAAGAAAGGGCTCAGCGCCTACTTTGAACCAGTCCGACATTCCTACCGCATACAATACCACAACTCCTCTCTCGGAACCCTATCGTGCGCTTTCTCCAGATCCACAAACACACAATGCAACTTCTTCTGGCCTTTTCTATACTTCTCCATCAACATCCTCAAAGCAAAGATGACATCTGTGGTACTCTTCTTTGGCATGAAACCATACTGGGCATCTCTTCCCTCAGCCTGGCTTCCACTACTCTTTCCCATAACGTCATGGTGTGACTCATCTGCACATCTCCCTTATTCTTAAAAATTGGTACCAGAGCACTCCTCCATTCCTCAGGCATCCTTTCACCTTCCAAAATCTTGTTAAACAATTCAGTCAGAAACTCCACTGCCATCTCTCCTGAAAATCACACTTTCCACTCTTCATCCTCTTAATAGCTGCTCTCACTTCTTTCTTACTAATCCTACCCACTTCCTGCTCCACCATCTCCACATCATCCAACCTTCTCTCATTCTCCTCATTCATCAGCTGCTCAAAATACTCTCTCCACCTTCTCAACACACTCTTATCACTAGCCAACACATTTCCTTCTGTATCCTTTATTGCTCTTAACTTGCTGTACATCCTTTCCATCTCTCTCTCTGCCTGGCCAACCGGTACAAATCCTTTTCTCCCACCTTAGTGTCCCAACTTCTCATACAACTCCTCATACGCCTTTTCCTTTGCTTTTGCTACCTCCCGCTTCACCTGCTGCCTCGTCTCCTTATACTCCTGCCTACTTTTCTCATCTCTCTTCCGATCAAAATTCTGTTTCGCCTACCTCTCTCTCCTTATACTTTCCTGGACTTCCTCATTCCACCACCATGTCTCTTTGTCTTCCTTTTCCTTTCCAGATGTCACATCAAGTATGTTCCTAGTACATTCCTAGCTGTCTCCCTTATTATTTCTGCAGTCATTGCTCAATCATTCAACAACTCTTCATCACCACTGAGACCCTGTTTGACCTCCTCCCTGAATCTCACAATAGTCTTCCTCCTTCAGCTTCTACCATCTTATTCTCTTCTCTGTCCTCTCTATTTTCCTATAGTAGAATATACAGTATAACAATTTATTCATTATATTCATTCATCTTTTTACCCGCTTATTCCCTATTTTGGGCTTACAGGGGTCCGCTTGTGCCTATCCCAGCGCACATAGGGCGGGTGGCCAGTCCATCACAGCGCCTACCGACATTCACACACACTCATTCCCTCCTATGGACAATTTAGAATCATCAATCGACCTAACATAAATGTTTTTGGACTGTGGGAGGAAACGCACAGAAACAACTCTGCACAGAAAGATCCCAGGTCTGGGAATCGAACCAGGGACTTTCTTGTTGTGAGGCGACTGTGCTAACCACTACACCACCGTGCCGCCAGCATACAGAACAGTTTAATTCCCAATAACAAAATGTGGCACCTTAACCTTCCATTCATCACATACTTTAAAAACTAAATAAATTTATATCGCTATAGAAAAAGGCGTCTGCCAGTTGCTGTAAATGTAGCTGATGGGATACAACTTCAGAAAAACATTTTGTCAAGAGTATCTAGTGTATTACTAATATAAAGCAAAAAAAGCAGTATTGAAGCAATCTTTTTAATACTCTAAATAATAAAAGTCACTTTGGAAAAGTGTGTCACGTGTCACAAATGTAACGCTATGCAGAGCTATTACAAGTGTGTTATGATTAGGTAAATCAGCATACAGGTCACATACCCAAACTAAAGAATTTCCAAATCTTTATTACAGATTGAAGGTGTCAGTGTATCTCGAACAAATTTAAATATGTTTATATTAGTATCTGTCTTGTTTGTGCCTATTTTTAGCTTTGCATGTCAGCTGTACGAAGAAGCGTAGACACAAATATTGCATTTCCAGAAACATTCCAGTTTCTCTTTTTCTATCCAGTGTAAAAGCTATCCGGCTGCGTTTTTTCCTTTCTTGTATTGGTTGTCTCATTATTTTTGTTAATGTACTTTCTGTAGCAGTGTGTGTGGAAGTGGCTGTTTTTGCTCGTTACACAAATCAACAAATGAACATACAATGTAGAGAATGTACAGCAGACACAGGTGAAAGAAAAATAAAATAAAAGTCAGGCGGCAGCAAGAACAGAAACGGCACTTTGAGTTCTCTATCCAGACATGGCATGTGGACGAAAATTAATGATTCATTTCAACACTTATGAAAAATGAAGCAGCGCTGTAGCTTTGAGTCTATTTCTTGTGGAATTCCCAATGCTTCTTTCAGACATGCGTCCTAGGCACTGCCTCATGTCTACCTGCTTCTTTGGCGAGGGAGGACTCTGTCTTGTCCACAAATCTCACAAACATCACTTAATAAGGTTATAGTTGCAATCGGATAAATGGTCCAATCGAACCCAACCTAATAGGACAGTTATTGATTTGTTTTTACAGGATAGGTGTTCAATTATCCAGGCTCACACCCCCTCCCTTTCCTTTCTTTCTAGCCTTATTTCTTTCTGTGTGGCTGCACTGTTAAGGAGTAAAGGAAAGGCGAAACAAGGAGAACCACACCGCTCTGGTTCAGCTTGCAGCCGCACGAGACATTAAGTCCTCCAGAGCTTTGTCCTGGTCATTATTGTGCACTAAAAGGACTTCTTTAATGGTATCTCTCTCAAAGCCCATCTCACCGAATCGGGACATCAACTGCAAAAACTGTAGCGCCTGCAGGAGAAAAGAACACGATTATTTATGGTGAGGACACAGTCCTAAATTTTGACATTTATTCAAAGTTCAAGTAAATAATCAAGTTATTATAATTCATAACAAAATACAGTATTTAGAGTACTTCTCAATTTTAACTGAAAAGTAAGGTTTATTTTGTGTAAACTAAGTAAAAAACTTATCAAAGACTGTTACTGGAAAATAATTTGGCAACTAAGTGATGAAACTTGATGCAAACTAGTTTTGCCGCTGATACTCTTGACTTGTCTAATAGTTTAATGTTCTTGTTTCATTTCTCATCATTCCAAAATCTTTTCAGACAGTATTTCTTCAACACAGACGATGGGTCCCAGCTATTCTGTACTTAGTTTTTATTGATATGGTGGACAGCTTTTAACCCAATATAATGCTCTTGAGACCTCTTTCATGACCAACACGCTTTTTATAAAATAAGTTATTGCATCAGCGTGGGATCTTCTAACTTGCCTATCCCAGCGCACATGAGGCAAAAGGCAGTGGTACACTCTGGACAGGGCACCAGTCCATCGCAAGACCACATACAAAGAATCAACCAAACACACTCACTCCTATGGGCAATTTAAACTCACCAATCAACCTAACGTACATGCTTTCAGACTGAGGTAGGAAACAAGAGTACCCAGTGAAAACCCACACAAGCACAGGGAGAACAGGTAAGCTAGCTAAAACAGTAGAGCAGTTTTTTAAAAAAAACAAATAAGCAGTTTTGTCCTTGGATATATTTTGTACTTGTTTTGACAGCACACAAATACATTTTTTTTCCATTAAGGGTGTGTTCATTACAATGAAATCTCCTGCCGATTACTCAGGCCATTTTCTGTCCAGTTGAACAAATGTGAATGTTGAAACGAAATGTGTGAATACACCCTTAATGTGTTGTGTACAAGTATGAAAACCAGCAAACCTTTTCCTCAGAACACTGATACATCTCCAAACATTCTTCAACTGCTGTGGCATCAAAACCTCGCTCGCACAGTCGACTATGGACAAAAAGATACTCCAATACCTGAGAATAGATGTCAAAACCTTTAGAAATTAGCCACAGTAGCAAGACAAACTGTTCCTTCCGCCAACTGTTCTAATGCTAGATCAGGAATACTATTCGCTTATTAGTTCTGGCGCTTACAGGAGGTTTACGAACAGTAAACAGACACCAACCTGTTCAACATTCTGTCCTTGTCTCTGCATGGCTTTGAGTACACCTTCGTAAGAGTAGCCCATGCCTACTACAGTCTCCACACATTGCCGCTCGCTTGGAGAGAGGTTCAACAGGACTCCATCCACAGAGTTTGACTAAGAGGATAAAAAGACAAAACTTTTTTTGCAATCATGTACGTTAGTATGAAAAGCAGTTACTTGACTTACAATGTTGATACTTGACTTCAACATTATAACATTTACAGACTAGAAAAGCAAGCACAAAGAAAGAGACATTACTTCTTCCCAAGCCTTAATGGACTTTGTTTGCTTCCCAAACAAACTTACAGGTGTACATAACAGGATAAGATAATCACACTGGTGTATGTTTATATTGTAAAAAAGTATATATATGTTTATATATACTTTTTTTTTTATTTAGAAAGTACCTGCTTTGGTGGGCCATTTGGGGCATGGCCTGGCAACTGGAAGGGTAATGTAGAACTTGTCTGTGGTGTGGACTGGGATAATGGAGTACCATTGGGTAAAGTACGTTGTAGGGCTGCTGGATACATAGTTACGGGAGTGTCTGAGGGAGAATCTCCTGGGTCTGATAGCTTAGGGAATGTCAGGGAGCGAATGTTACAGGGCCGATCAGCATCAATCTGTCCCTTGGAGCCTCCCTGCTCTAAATCCATCAGTCCTACCAGGCCGTTGGGTTTATGAAAGACACTCGATTTGGTCTGCTGAGGTGTTACACCACTGTCCTCACCACCAGTGCCTTCAGGTGCAGAGATGGAAACTGAATTCTGTGGCTGGCTCTGGAGGATGCTCCGGAGCTCCTCCTTGTCATCCAGAGTTTTTAGTTCCAGCTTTTCAAAGGGGTCTTCCTCCCGCTCAAAGTCGGCTAGATTGAGGCATTGAGGTGCAGGGTTGCTGGCCGCTGGCTGTGCTGGACCAAAACTCTGGGCAGGAAGCGGTGTTAGGATAGCATTGTGCCGAAGACCTGCCAAGACCGGGTTCAGTGCCGGTGGAAGGAGGTCCTGCTCCTCGGCGGGACGGGCTTTTTTCCCACCCGCCAATACAGCATCATTGTCGGCTTGCTTTTCTTTTTCTGATTCCACCTGCCTTGACTCAGATTCTCGGGCCTCAGCCGCTCGAGCCTTGGCCAAATCATCTCCCCAGCGTACACTCAGCTTCTCTAGACTGAAGTCATACTGTGGAAAAAGCAATGTGTTAATCTTACACTACCAACCCTAACTACCCGTTAGATAAAACAAAATGAGAAAAAAATAGTTCCATGTTAATCCAGATCTAATGAAACTGTTTGAGCAAGAGTAAGTTTTGAATTGATGACGTTACTATTTATTTATGCTTGTTATAAGATTATACATTAGATCAGACATAGATGGTTTTTAAATCACTGTCAACAAACAATTATGAAATAAAATCAGAAGCCAAACCTACCTGTACATCTGACAGCAAAGAGTTACAGTCAGGGAGACAGAAACCAATAGGAAGACCCACTTTTGCTGGGCAACGGAACTTCTCATTGAGCTTGAAAGGAACATCATCGAGGTAGCTGACAGGTCCTAAACATTAAGACACACAATGAGAAAGAAGAAGAAAATAAACTTTTTATAGCAAAAGAGCAAAATGACAAGTAATGCATGTGACTTACCATTGTTGTGGAGATCTGATCCAGACTTCCTCGCAGCCATTTAGAAAATCTGACAATTGAAACGAAAAGGCAGTGTTTCAGAGTTAGACTCAATCGTAGATTATGTGCTTATGATGACCTATTTAATAATCCGTGAGGAAGCAGAAACTCAAGGGTTGATTAGCTAATGCTGTGTAAATATTAGCTGTTATTATATTCAAAATATAACTGGGATAACAAAGTTTTAATTGAGAAAAATTACAACAAAAAAAATGAGCTGGGCATGGAGGTTATGAGTTTCCGGGGTTTTTAATATTGGAATTTGTCAAAGGCTTTTGTGTTACTCTGGTGGCAGAATCAGACCTGTACTACTGGGAAGTGGCCATATTTGAACCCCCGAACACATTGTACAAAGCGGGATACACTAAGGTATACTATAGAGGGAAGGGCTGCTTTATTGGTTGTGTTGGACAGGAGATTTTAATGTTGGAATTCAGTTCAATTCTTGCCTAAAACAGGTTTCTGGTTGCATGTTTGCTTTAATGATGCATCAAATGTGACAGATCTGGATTTTCAGCACCGATCAAAATTTTTTAAGACATGCAGCATGCATCAAATTAGTCATATTTCGGTCAAATTCAAGCAAACATTTACATTTATATCCTTATGTTCTATTATGAATCAAATATTGGCTGGTGTTAATTTAAAGTTTTCAATTTAGTGTTAGCCTAGTGGTTAAGGTGTTGGACCAAGCGACCACTGTGGGCCCTTGAGCAAGACCCTTAACCCATAATTGCTCAGTTGTAAAAATAAAAAAATAAAAAGAGACCAAATGTAAGTCACTCTGGATAAGAGCGTCCACTAAATGCCTAACTTACACAACATTAAGAACTGCCGCACATTTCAAGAACTCCGCTTGTAGTTTTGGATCTACAAGTGGACCCTCTACACAGAAGTAAAATTTTCAACCATTAATCGGTCCGTGGTGATAAAATGCTTGGGGACCACTGGTGTATAGTGATTTTTTTTTTTTTCAGTACCGGTCCGGTTGGGGATCTCTGCTATACATTATGAACGTAGTATTATAGATGTCGAAGTTGAAAGTTTGTTTTATGAGTCAGATATGGACATCCAGTTGAAAGAAATAACAGGACAGAGTTGTTTACATGACATAAGAAACCGAATCCGTATTAGCATGCCAAGCTGGTTCCACTTGATCCTGTGTGTGTGTGTGTGTGTAAATATATACCAATTTACATATACATTATACATATACGTTTATTTATTTATTGACATATTTTTGACGTTTTAGCAGACGCTTTTATTAAGAATAACTTATACTGTATATCCTATATATAAATACGATATCCGATGAGGGTTAAGGGCCTTCCTCAGGAGCTCAGAAGTTGGTTCTGAGAGCTGATCCAAAACTTTACCTACTGAGCTCCCATATCCCTATTACACTTAAACTTTTACTCTGACGTCGAAACAAACAATAACACGTCATTATCAAATCGTCTAAACAAAATGTGCTTTTTGGCTAACTTTCACACTAGCCAAAAACTAAACCTGACTGCATATTATTTTCTAATAGCGAAGTCTAAACTCACTGACTAGCTAGCATTCTGGCCTGTGGGTTCTTCTTCCTACCTGTATTCCTGACAAACAAGAGTCTCGCAATCAGATTGGCTGTACCAATAAAATTACTCCCCGAATAGTTGGCTTCTAACCAATCACTGTACGGAATACGGAGAACACGGAAGTGATCAGAATACGAGTAGGTAAAGCACCCAGCAGTGTAGGCCTACATAGGTTTGCTACTAAATAGTAGCACCATCACTTCCGTCGACACCGCCCCTGACCGAAAGTGTCAGCGTATCATTTAAAGTTTATTTTCAGTACCTGCTCGGTCTTTAGTCGCCAATGAATCCGTTTCAGCCTTCTTCAAACATACAACTCTTAAGCAAACCTCTCCAGTCGAGAATATTAGTCAAAGCGAAATATATTTCCTGCTTCATCGCGGGACGCCATCTTGGATTTGTGTACCGCCCCTTCTCTGGTTCCTGTTTAACGACACACCCCCTGTATGATTTTCAACCAATCAAACCAATCAAAGGTAAAATGTTAAAAACCTTAAAATATTTAATTATTATTATTTTTTTTTTAATATTTAGTTAATCGTCTGGAATTTTAAGTTCTGAATAGTGAGTAAAATTAAAAACTAGTCAGCGTGAAAAATTCTATTGTTGAGATTTCCAACAAGTGCCACAAGGCACTATGCGGAATGGCCACTAAGCGGAGACATTTTGACATTTCCGTTAATATCAGTTCTAAACAAAATGAAAGATACGTCAACTGTTTTAATCTTTTGCCTCTATATGTGGAAATAATATAAGAGTAATACAATTGGAAATAAACCTCATTAGTAAGGAAAAGTCACCTAGTCAAAGTCATTCATTCATTAATTCATCTGTCCTCCCGCTTATTCCATAATTCTGGGTCACAGAGGTCTGCTGGTGCCTATCCCAGCTCACATAGGGCGAGAGGCTGGGGTACACCGTGGACGGGTTGCAGGTCCATCTCAGGGCAACACATATACAAACAACCATTCACACACATTCACTCCTATGGACTATTTAGAATTACCAATGGACCTAATGTTTTTGGACTGTTTGAGGAAACCCACCCAAGATGCCCGACCCGGAAATCGAACCCAGGACCTTCTAGTTGTGAAGCAACCATGGTAACCCCTACGCCACCGCGTCGCTCCTAGTCAAAGTCAAAGAAGTGTTATTGTCATTTCAACCATATTTGACAGAGCAGTCAGCTTAGGTGATGGATGAGTCCACATCTGAGTCCCCCATCTCTGCTTCCTCAAATGAAGAAATGGTGGGGTTGGTGTTATTGAGGAGATCCTCAAATTATTCCTTTGGTGGCTTAGTTGGACTGATACCATAAAGACCGGGGGTTTGATTTCCCCGCAACACCAAGCAACAACTATGGGCTCCTGAGCAGGGCCTTTAACCCCCAATTTCTCAGTTGTAAGTCGTTCTGGCTAAGAGTGTCTGCGAAATTCTGTAAATGTAAATGACTAAAGAGCAGCAATGAGGTAGTTAGCAGTTTCCCCTGAACACCATGGTTTTCTGTGTCTATATGCTGTTTTGTTGCGCTATATCGTTTGAAAAGCACCTGAGAAAGCAATTATTTAGATGACAGGTAGCAGCCTAGAAATTACAGTTCTCCCTTCACTTGCGTAGGTTTTCTCCGGGTACTCTGGTTTCCTCCCCCAGTTCAAAAACATGCAGATTAGGTTGATTGGTGATTGTAAATTGCCCATAAGCGTGTGTGTGTGTGTTTGTCTAGGTGTTGCTTTGTGATGGACTGGCGACCTATCCAGGGTGTACCCCTGCCTCTTGCACTATGTGTGCTGGTATAGGCACCAGCACACACTAACATTCACTCATATGGGCAATCTAGAACTACCAATCATGTTTATGGACTGGAAGGAAACCGAAGTGCTCAGAACAAACCCACATAAGGAGAATCAAACACCGGGCCTTCATGCTGAGAGACAAGCCACATGCTGTCTGTTTTAAAAACTGTTAAAAATCATTTTAAATAGTTTAAAAAGTCACTTTCTTTTGACATATATAAAATAGGGCGCTGCAGTCGCGTAGTGTTTAGCATGGACGCCTTACAAGAAGGTCCTGGGTTCTCCCTGCGCTTGCGTGGGTTTTCTCCGGGTACTCTGGTTTCCTCCCACAGTCCAAAAACATGCAGATTGGTGATTCCTAATCGTCCATAGGAGTGAATGTGTGTGTGAGTGGTTGTTTGTCTATGTGTGGCCCTGTGATGGACTGGAGACCTGTCCAGGCTATACCCCTGCCTCTCGCCCAATGCGCGCTGGGATAGGCACAAGCAGACCCCCGTGACCCCGAATTAGGGAATAAGCGGGTAATAATATGAATGAATGTTTAACTCTATTTCTGAACAAAATGTTCTATTCTGATCCACGATCCATTTGTTACCATGTGTACGTCATGACGCACTAACGTAACTCCTGGCGTACTGCGTCATGCGCGCTGGTAACCGGAAGCGTCGATCGCGCGATTGTTGTTTACCAGCAAAAGCGATGTTTTAAACGTAAAGCGAATTATTGCAACTAATTCGAGTGAATTATAGCAATTCCCAACTCTGTTGTATAATAGAATTTCTCGGCTAAATTATAGTTAAATGTTTTTTATTTTTATTTTTAATAATCTCGGCTCTGTCTGTAACACGAGTGTAATGTTTTCCTAGGCTCTCTGGCTAGCTAAGCTAATCGGATGTAAACAACGTGATGCTCAGATGATTAATCGAAGAATCAGAGACGTGTATCGATGACAGCGAGTGATTCGATTTTCAAGCTCGATTTTGCATGAAAAAATCGAGTTGTCATTGTTATTTAGCACAGAATATAGATATCAGGTATTTCATTGGCGAGGACGCTTCTCTCTCTCGCCTTCTCTCTCTCTGTCCCTCCCCCTTCCCTTCCTCCCTTTTGCTAACCGCAGTAGATGATCGAGTGTTGGGCAACTTCTGCACTGCTGTTTGTTATTGTTTCTGTACTTGGAGTGCGCTTTGTGAAATACTCGGCTAGATTGCATGTCTGTCTGACGTCAAAGTAAGAAATAAATCCATGAAGACATTTTAAGAGTTCAAGCTACAGGGACGTGTTTTTGGGGGTGTAAAGTTCGAAGGTAAAGATACAGGAACACTTACATTTGTTGCATTGATTGATTTTTTCCCATTCGTTCATCTTGTAACCTGCTTATTCCTTTATATGGAGCCCATCCCAAGGGGGAGGGGGTACACCCTGGACAGGTCGCCAGTCTATCTCAGGGCCACACATAGACAAACAACCACTCACAATTACACACACACACACACACACACACACACACACACACACACACACACACACACACACACACACACACACA
>JAOTRA010000016.1:1995860-2007702 GCA_026260255.1 Pseudolaguvia tuberculata
ATGTTCTCCCCACGCTTGCGTGGGTTTCCTCCGGGTGCTCCGGTTTCCTCCCACAGTCCAAAAACATGCAGATTATGTCTATTGGTGATACTAAAATGCCCTGTGGTGGACTGGCGACCCGTCCAGGGTGTATACCTGCCTCTCGCTCTATGTGCGCTGGGATAGGTGCCAGCAGACCCCCGTGACCCCGAATTAGGGTTTAGCCGGGCAAGAAGATGAATGAATAATAGAAATCAATGATGAGTTATGATAGAAACATAAAATAGCAAATAGGATTTCAATGACCTATTTTTAACATCTAGCTAATTTTCCGACTCCCTGTAGTTTAACTTCTATTAATAGCGTTGCTATTGTTTCCCTTTTCTTCTTTTTTTGAAGAACTATCCTGCTCAGCGTGATCTCACTGCTGAATGAGCCTAATACGTTTTCACCAGCTAACGTGGACGCCTCTGTCATGTTCCGCAAATGGAGAGACAGTAAAGGAAAAGACAAGGAGTATGCCGAGATCATCCGGTACTTTGTACTTTTTCTACTTGCTGTAATATATTATGACTATAGATTCAAAGAATAATATATAAAATATTATATATAAAAATAGAAGGGTCGCAGCAAAAAGGTACCAGGTTCCATTCCTGGGCAAGGGGTCTTTCTATTACTCATTGTTACTCAAAATAAAGAATGTTTAAGTGCATCTGTTGGGGGGGTTAAAAATTGCTAGTTATACCGCATTGTCCTTTCACAGCCCTTAAGTGATTGTAACCGGTCATGTGTAGGAAGCAGGTGCTGTCCACAAAGGTAGACGCGGAGCGGGATGGCGTAAAGGTGCCCACAACCCTGGCCGAATACTGCATCCAGACCAAAGTGCCTTCACACAACAGCAGCTCTGATTTGCTCTACGATGACCTGTATGATGATGACATTGAGGAAGAGGATGATGATGATGATGAAGTGGAGGCCGGCTGCCCTCCAGGGGACATAAGCGCAGACCGCTACGGTGATGAGGAGGACTCGGGGAACGAGGAATCTTGATGCTGTGATGTCCAGTCTTTTCTCCCCTCCATACTTTCACTGTACTCTACTCTGTCTGTTTAAGCTGCTGATCTTTTACAGTGTGTCTGGAACCTCATTTTTCCTTTTCTCTTGTATCTTTGCTGAGGTATAATCCTGCTCTAGGTTGTTAGTACCCTGAATAACGTTAAGCCATGGCAGATCCTTTCATGCAAAAACTGCACCTGTCCACCAGTCTCCAACACCTTCTTTATCCCTCCTTTATGGTAAAATATTTTCAAAGATATTCCTTAAGGTGTCAAGTTCAATCAAGAACTTAAAGGAGAACTTTCTTTTTTTTAATGCCGGAGTAGTTGATCAGTTCTGTGTTAGTTTCTCCTTTAGATTGGCATTTTTAGGCTACATTACATAATGTGTACCTAAAGGCATGGCAATATATGCAGATTAAGCAGATTGTTTTTACGTTGTAGATGAAAATCTGTATTAGAAAACCATAATTCTTAAAACGAAATTCTACTTAAATAAAATAAATAATAAGTATTCTTGAAATGTAAGCACTACTTGCTTAGAGGACCTTGTAAAATGGGCACTGGTCAAGGCATTGGACTGGTATTTGGAAAATTATGGATTCAATTCCCAGTAACAGCAAGTTACCAATGATTGGCCCTTAAACGAGGCTCTTAACTGTACTAACAAGATGCAAGTAATGTTGGACTTGGATTACAAGGTATTAAATGTAATCCCAGTGCCTTTGGTAGGGTTCAAAGCAACTGTGACAACTGTGACTTCTGGTTCAAAATGAGTTAAATTGCCTTTATTCCCAATGAAGCAACCTCAACAGAAACGTTAAAGATGCCTAAAACTATGCACAAATGCATTTCGGCCATCAGCCTTCCTGTGCGTCAAGTGTCAAATGAATAATGGGTGTAGGTATAATTAGTCTGTGACCCTGGGAGAAACCAAAAAAGCCATTACAGGGGAGACATGCAAACATTTATAAGATAGTCTAATTCTTTACTTAATCCAGGAATGTGGTAATGCTAGCTTTATTACCCTTTCTATTAGGGCCAGACATGTTTCCAAACCAGTACTTTTTGAATTAGTTTGTTTCTTGTGCAGATTTAATTCATTTTTCTGATTTCGTACAGTCTTTTAAAAAAAAAAAATCATAGCAGTACTTAAGTAATGTAAAAATCACAATGTCCTCATGAAAAAACTTCTCACAACTTTCTCCTTGATCCAAGGAGCCTCTAAACAGCTCAAAGTTGCAAGTTCTTGACGAATAGGATTTAGGCTCGGGTCAATTTGTGAAAATCCGATTGACCGATTGTTATTGATTGCTTTCTTATTCTAGCTATATGGTGTATAGGAAAGCGACATGATGCATCTTGATAATTGTATTTGAAGCAACTGCATAAGTGTGTTCTTAAAGATATTAGATATGTGCAAGTTCTGTCTAAAACACTTTAACGTAAACTCTTAATACACCAATCAGTCTCAGCTGATCAACCACATTTTTTTCACCTTTCATTTTGCTAAATTCTTTAAACTAAATTATTGAAATACCCAGAGACTCGTTACACTTTCCCAGCAGCCATTTTTCTCAGCCTGCCTGGAAATCTCAGGGCTTTTTGGATACTTGCGCTACCCCAACCAGTCATTTCATATTTTATTTGTGTATCCGTTAAAACCCTCCCTTAGCATTCTCTCCATGTTCTCCTTCTGTTAACAATAACATGTGACTTCCATTTGAACTAATATTTTTACGCAGAGTGCCACACCATCACCTGTCTATGATGACAGATCATTGCATTTTCCAGGACAGTATTTTATTGCATGCGAGTCACAGGTTTTCTTTTATTTTTTTACCCTCACAGAGTCCGTCGAACCATTCAATTCTACTGTTGAAGATGTTAATGAAGTTAATTTTAGGTGCTACTGCAGTGTAATCAGCATGGGCGCCGATAGCTAGAGAATGCAGAGGTACAGTGTGCTCGGTAGTCGGACGTACGATGATAAAGTAAAAAAAAAAAAAAAGTACATGATTGTTGTTGTGATTAGCAAAAAGGAAGTATACACATTGAATTGCAACACGAATCTGTCGCAACATTACGTTCAACGTTTCCTTTTATCTCAATTTCGTATCGACTACGAACTCGATCTTTACCAGCTGTACAGGTCTGAGGTTGGAGATCACAGACTACAGCCGATTACACTCGGCTCATCATGATGTCCTAACAAGTCTACTTCAAGGCAGACCTAATTTTTTTGCTTCTTGTTTTCCATGCATGCATGTGTGTTTGTTTTATTATGTTTTATAAAATGTGTATGAATTATGGCACAAATCGTGCCCAAATTTATAAACTGGGAGGTAGACTTTAAGGCATGGGGTCTCAGGCACACCCTTGCGGAATCCCTGAAAATAAGCCAAGGATGCTGACAATGTGCCTCTTTATAAAGACTCTAACAAAGAGACCCAATAAGCTGAACAACACTCAGCATGGACAAACGTTCAGCTTCTTTATTGCAACTGGGAAAAAGCAGCATAAAGAAAACACTGACATTCTCAGCAGGATGATGGGATATTTGATCATCTCCTTCAAAATTCTGATCAGCCATGGATTTGTGTTTTTGGAAAGCTCCTGTTCCACTATTAAGGACATCATATCACATGATGGTGACACAAACTTGCAATCCTTCACCACGCCTTAATAAGGATGTGACAATTTCATTATAGTTTGCGTTTGAGTCCCTTTTTGTTTCTATTATTGTAGTGTTGTAACAAACCAAACCACATTAAACAATTATTCACTTAAAAATATAAGGAGTTACAGTTATTAGAAGAAAAGAATGAATGCCTTTATTTCTGCCTGATAGCCCAAATCCAGTACATGTCCCTATAAAAGTACATAAGAACGCTGTTTTAATGTTCTCAGCAATTGTTTTAATCTGGACTAATTTAATTAATTCATTCAATATGTCTGTTAAGTAACTTTTAAGTTACTTTTCTGCCTTCTCCAAAAAGTGCTGGACATTTTTAAGAGTGTCTTGTAGATCCGGATACTTCGCGAGCCTACATGCCTCCTCCAGCTTTGCCCAGCGATAGTCCTGGTGCTCATCTGATAGTTTGACCTTAATGTTGGGGTCACGAAGTTCAGCTAACCAATAGAGCACCTCCTTGTTTTTACCCCGCACTTGATAATGCAGTCTCTGTAGAAAGCCATCAACCACATGCAGATGCTCTTCACCCAAACCCGCCTCCTCCTGTGTCTCTCTCCATGCCGTGGTCAGGTCGTCCTCTCCAGGGTCAACATGACCTATGAGATACAGGGGTCATTAAAATATGGAAGTAATCGGAAATCTATAATTATGACACGCTATACCAGTTAGAAGATAAGACACCTTTAGGTGGGGTCCAGTGGTGTTCTCCGTAGGAGGTTTGCAGAAGAAGGAATTCAACATGATCTGGGTAAGGATGCTTTATCAGGCGTCGAAATATTATAAAACCACAGGCGCGGAGTGTCATGATCTGAGGAAGAGTTTAAAACAGGCAGAATATTATCAAACGAGAGATTTAGGAGAAGTAATTAAAGTATTGGACTGCTAATTAGAAGATCACCAAATTGCTAGAGCTGGGTCTCGGAGCAAGACCTTTAACCCCAATTGCTTAGTTGTATGAAATGAGAGGTAAATATAAACACACGTCGCTCTGAATATGAGCATCTGAGAAATTACGTAAATATCACGGTGGCGTAGTGGTTAGCATGGTTGCCTCACAGCAAGAAGGGTCTGGGTTCGATTCTGAGTTTGAATGTTCTAGGAGGGGGGGGGGGTATTTGTTTCCTTATAGAATAAACAGTGATGTGGTTAAATCGCAAAGCCATTAAAAGTCGTAAATACTTTTTCCTCCTTAAAGACTGTCAAATAAACCTGCTTCTAAGCTGCAGCCAGCCATCACAACCACCTGGGGGGAAACACACACACACACACACACACACACACACACACACAAAGGAGGAAATGACACGGGATCAACTAGTTACAAGATAAGACACCTTTAGGTTTTCTCAGTCTTTCATTCTTCATTTACACCAATACCGTTCGGTTTTTTATTTTGTTTTATTTTAGGTCCCCACAAAAGAAGTTGTTGCGAAAATAACCGCTTACTTACATCAAAGTAGCTTTGTGCTGATTTATTTTTCTGCCTACTTCGTAAAATCAGCGTGCAAATATCAGATTAACTTCCGGGTTAGAACGCGTCTTCTGCGTAAATACTATGACGTATTGACGCCCACGAATACTGTTTTTTTTTTGTAGTGCGGCAGTGGAAGTCTATCCATTTCTGTAAACGTAAACAATTAGAACAAAAGCAGTTTTTCCTTTTTTATATTTCTGAATACGTATTTCATTGTTTAAATTTGTTTTATTTATTGCAACATATTGATGGACAATTCTGCCATAACACATTATTCTCACGTCAACAAAATGATTTCCGCGCATAACGCTCTACTAGTCACGTGTCATCATTACTTATTTCAACATAAGCTTATAATAAACGTTATCTATCTATCTATCTATCTATCTATCTATCTATCTATCTATCTATCTATCTATCTATCTAGTAAAAGCGAGACGAGGACATTGCTGCGGCAACATAACAATTAGTTATTCCTTAAAACAATACAATTATTGATCATTTATTAAAATGTTTATTGATCATTTATTAAAATTTGTATTGATAATTTATTTAAATTTGTATTAATCATTTATTAAAATGTATTGAGGCCAATAGTTACTTCAACATTTTTCATGGTATATTAAGTCAATTCAATTGATAGGTGGACAAAATATTAAGATGTCCCCTTGCTGTGTGTATGTGCAGTAAAAGCCTCTGTGTTGAAGTAAGATAATGTCGGAGAGATAATCTGGAGGAAGGGTAGAACTAACTGCTCTTCACCAGGCTGCCCTGTCTCTGATAACAGCTGTGTTAGACCAGCCGTGGGTCAACTTGTCCACTTATACAGACAGACTGTGAACAAATTACAGGTAAAAACAAGAACAAACTATTATTGTTTTCATTCACTGAGATTAGTGTTGATCGTTTGCCAAGTAATTTAGAAGATTAGTTACAGGGGAACGCACAGTAACATATAAATTCAAGTTTACCTTAGAAAAGGAGTGAAAACTATCTTAATAAGGTATTGTATTTGATTTCTAGTTTAATGTATTTCTAACTTTACCTGTTTAATTTGGCAAAAAATGTCTACTTATACACTTTTCTAGATCTTGATCATTTGCTGTTCTGTAAATAAAAAAGCTGTAATTCATTATTGAAGAAAAAAGTTGTATGCCAAAGCTTCTGCTTTTTATGTCTCGTTTCAATCCTCCTTTCAAACCTATGAAAACAATTAATTTATTAACAATTAATGAAATAAGACTTAGATACAACATAGAGATTTTATTTCCAGCTAAATATTATAATGAATAATTAAGCATTAAAAAACACATTTATTTATGGCATGTTATAACACAATATGGCTATAACGCTGATACGGTATTCACACTGTACTGAAGTAAATGTAATGCTTTTTTTGTAAAGTTGCTATTTTACCGATAGCTGCGTTGTGACATGTTGTATTACAAAAATGCATTAGGCATAGATTAGTTATGTCAAAGACCTTAGAAAATGCTGTCTGCCTTTTGGCAGGATCGATACAGCATATTAAATTTTGATTTAGTGTTTATTGACGAGTAATATTTCAGACACCACTTGAGACGAATACAATACCAGAAACTCTTATATGATCATTCCAGAACCATTAGCATTAAAATCTATTAACACTGCGTTTGTCTAAAGGCCTTTTAACAGTAGCTGTTCTTTAATACTGAGCTTATTTACATTGCAGTATAGTCAATCTGTCACCATGTCTGAAAAGGAATCAGTAGAATCCAGAAAATTGTTCTTAGTGGGAAAGAAAGAAGAACTTACCGAGTCCAAGCGCACCAGCATCCTGGTGGGCGACCGTTTCCTCGTCATCATTTATCATCAGGGAGTTTTTTTTGCCATGGACCAGCACTGCTATCGTAAGAAAACAAAAACTTTTTTTTTTGCTAATGAGCATGGAGCACTTTCAATTGTCGTCTCTTATTCCCAAAATTAGGTTTAACCAAAAGATTAAAGACAAATGAACACTTTACTAAAGATGGTTCTATAGCTTATGCTTTAGGAACCCCACCTCTACCAACAACCACTGTGGGCCCTTCAGCAAGGCCCTTAACCTACAATTGCTCAGTTGTAAAAAAAAAAGACCAAAATGTAAGTCGCTCTGGATAAGAGTGTCTGCTAAATGCCAAACTCTAACTGTAACTGTATCCCTGTTGCTTCTCCTGCAGCTTCGATCTAGCGAGATTTGAACATAAATTAGATTAGATGAGGGAAATTTCCGCAATATATTCCACAAAATGATATTAGTAAATTGGATGGGTAGTGGTAGGAACTGAGAAATGAGGAACTTTATTACGAAATTACTTAAAATTTAAAAAAGCATTTCTGACTATTCTTAATATAAAGTTTGACGTTGAAAACTTTGAAAAACAAGTTGAAACCTGAGCACGAATGGTTCTATTAATCAGCTCTTTGACATATTTCAGAAAGGTATCTGCTCTGGCAGGATTTTGCATTTAAAACAAGAAAACGCTTAAGGGCGGCGCAGCGATGTAGTGGTTCCAGGAAGGTTCCAGGTTCTCCCCATGCTTGTGTGCATTTTATACCTCTAAAAACATGCACATTAGGTTGACTGGTGATTCTAAATTGACCATAGGAGTGAGTGTGTGTGTGAATGGTTGTTCGTCTATGTGTGGCCCTGCGATTGACTGACGACCTGCCCTATGTGCACTGGGATAGACTCCAGCAGACCCTGATTTTAGAAATACACAAAATGGCCAAACGTATTGGGACACCTGACCATCATATCCGTTTGATTGTCTCAATCTTTCTATTTGATGGAAAATCTTTCTACTAGATTGTGATGTGTGACTGTGTGGATTTGTTCATTTTTACTACAATAGTATTAGCGACAATAGCATTAGCGAGATCAGACAACAATGTTGAGTGAGATAGTCTGTGGTTTAATTGCTATGTGTACAACATGTCTTTTCATTGTGTTCAAGAGCTTTGTGCACAGGGGCATTGTCAAACGTAGATATGAACAAATGGTTATATCATCTCTTATTTTATTAGATGCAGGTGGATCATTGTTGAATGGAGATATTGAGGTATATTTTTTCATTAGCATAATCATTCACATAAAAATCTAAACTATAATTAAGTTCTATTTTTGACTATTTTTTTCTGAATTATTATTATTAGGAAATCGACAACAAGCTTTGCATTGTGTGTCCAAAGCACAAGTACAAGATCAGCCTGGCCGAAGGTGAGGGACTTTACAACATCCCAAACCCCAAAGACAAAGACCAGCCATCTTGCTGGAGGTCCAAAGGCATAAAGCAACGAGTGCACAAAGTAACTGAGAAAGACGGGAATGTTTATGTGATGCTTTCTGAAGTCCCTGGCTGGATAGATTCGGACTATTATCAAAGTGAGAAAGGTAGAGCGGAGCTGAAGAAAGAGCAGGATTTAGAACGTAGTAAATTAGGAAGTGGCTAATCGTCTGGCAATAGCAAATAATTAAAAGTTTCTGAAAGCATTAGAACACATTGTGTGGCTTGAGGGAAAACAGATATATAATGCTAGCTATTTTTCTGATTTTATTCATAATTTTAAACATTAATAAGCATAACAATGTTTATGCAAAAACTTTGTAAAATAATCAACAAAAGTTATTATCTTTGATTTGATTATTTTTCTTTAACAGCGTGATTCAAACTGTGTTATCTCCTATACCTCAACAATGTTTATTTTCACCGCTAACATTTTTATTTATTTATGGTTTTATTCAATGTTGTGGAACATTTGTAAAAAATAAAGTGAAATTTCTTACACAGACTCTCTTTTTTCCTTTTTTATTCTTCATAGACAGTAATTATTTGATCTCAGCTATTTACTGAAACTTTTTGTTGAGAGGCGCCTGTGCTAAACTAGAGATCAATGCTGTTGAAATATGAGTAGTATGGAACTATCGAAAAGAAAATATGTTGTCAAAGATTTTGGTTATCTGAGCATCACAAACACCTTCAATTTAAAACATCTTATTCCAGATTAATCCCTATTTTGCTTCCTATAAAGCTTGTGCATAGGAGTATCTTTGACATGAATGAATGAATGAATGAATGAATGAATGAATACAGGTGATGTACGTTTATTTAAAAAAATCATTTAATCAAAGATACTAAAATACTTATATCTTCCAATCCAGTTTGGGTGGAACACATTACTGTGAATCTTTTTCAGCAGGCAGTTATAAAGGGCAATTCCATATATTAAAACTTAACTTAGCATTTGTTTTTTTCCAAGTGGTGGCTTGGTGGTTAAGGTGTTGGACTAATACCAGTGTAAGGTGGCGTACCAAGCTCCGCCCCTCGCTCAGCGTCAGCAGACAGAGCTCTGCGCCTGAGCCCTCGTCTGCACCTGAGCCCTCGTCAACCCTTACATGATTTTCGTAGCTTAGGTGATCATCATAGCTTACGTTTTTGTTGTAGCTTACATGATTATCATAGATTACGTGATTATCATAGCTTACGTTTTAAACGTATCTTAAATTATTATCATAGCTTACGCGATTGTTGTTTCTTTCTATTTCTTTACCTAAATGTCAAATTTAGTTGATTTTTAAGTATAAGGTCAATTTAAAGGAAATGGTTGTTTTGATGAGGTTTGAAATAAATTATTCATATTTCTTTAGTTTTTGACCCTCTTCCATATCCATAACATATGTCGTCATGGCTTTATTCGAATCCTCAATTCTTCCCATAGCTTACGTAATTGTCGTAGCTTACTTGATTGTAGTATCTTACATGATTATCATAGCTCACCTGATTGTCATAGCTTCAGTGATTATCATAGCTTGCGTTATTGTGGTAGCTTATGTGGTTGTCGTAGCTTATGTAATTGTCATAGCTTATGTAATTGTTGTAGCTGACTTGATTGTCGTAGTTTACATGATTGTTGTAGTTTACGCAATTGTTGTAATTTACGCAATTGTTGTAGCTTATGTGATTGTCGTAGCTTATGTTTGTCGGAGCTTAGGTGATTTTCAAAGCTTATGAAATTGTTGTAGTTTCCGTGATTGCCATAGCTTACGTGATTATCATAGCTTACATGATTGTCGTATCTTATGTTTGTCATAGTTTAGGTGATTTTCGTAGATTATGTAATTGTTGTTGATTATCATAGCTTACTTGCATGTCATAACTAACTTGACTATCATAGCTTACTTGATTGCGGTATCTCATGATTATTTTAGCTTGTTTGTCGTAGCTTAGGTGATTTTTGTAGCTTATGTAATTGTTGTAGCTTACGTTATGGTCGCAGCTTACACCTAAAAAGTGAATTTAGTTGCTTCCTAAATACAAGATAGATTTAAAGGGTTGATGACATGGCTTAAATTGTTTAGTTTTTTTCCAAGTGACTGCTTGGTGGTTACGGCATTGGAGTAATACCAGAAAGACCAGGGTTCGGTTCCCAGTACCACCAGGCCACCACTATATGCCCCAAAGCAAGATTCCTAACTCCCAATTGCTCAGTTGTAAGTCGCTTTGGTTGAGGGCATCTGCCAAATGCTGTAATTGTAATTGTACATGTTTGGAGATCATTTCTTCCGCTTGGAACAATCCATTTTTTGTTTCTAAATTTAAATAATAAGTCAATATTCTGATTCACTTTGCATTACGAGCCTCACATCCCTGTTCTGGACTGATGATTGATTTGATTAGATTGATGTTATGCAGGGGGGAGTACTGGTTAGCATGGTCGCCTCACAACAAGAAGGACCTGAGTTCGAAACCCGGGCCGGGGATCTTTCTGTGCATGTTCTCCCCCGCTTGTGTTGGTTTCCTCCAGGAACTCCAGTTTCTTCCCACAGTCCTAAAAATATGTACATTTGATTGATTGCTGGCTCTAAATTGTGTATAGGAGTAAATTTGTGTGTGAGTGGTTGTTCCTGAGATGGACTGGCTATATGTCTAGGCTGTATCCCCTATGTGCACCAGCAGACCTCAGTGACCCCATGTTTCGACCTCTGGATGTAATTCTAGGGTGGGAAAGTGTAACATTCAAATTGTGACCGTTCTGTGATATGCAGCTGAAAAAAGACCGATACTATATACAAGGGATATTTTATTTACAATACTAAAAGGAAGGGGGGGGTGTCAATATAGGAATAACTATAATACACAAAATACATATATAGAAAATATATATAGCCTAGTGGTTAAGGTGTTGGATTTGTGTCTAAACAGAGGTTACTACATGGTGTGCGATGTATGTCATATGACCTGCTATTGGTCCAAAACTCCTGGGGGGATGCAAAAGTTATCATCAACACTGAACACGACACCGAAACTAACACTAGGACAATGAAACAAACAATATGACGACTGAAAACTTCCAAATACTAAATTTGTGCAAAGGCAGGATCGCAACCAGGTGTCGCAACAAGGGGTGTCCCACTCACCATCTTTAGGTGATGGTGAGGAGGGCTGGAATTGACCGTAGAAGCAAACACGTCCCTCAGCATAATTATGATTGACAACCGCTTCAGCCAATAGCGGGTGACGAGAGGTTTGCCTGTGAAGAGACAGAGAGAAACACACACACACACACACACACACACACACACACACACACACACACACACACACACACACACACACACAC
>JAOTRA010000016.1:2014751-2034176 GCA_026260255.1 Pseudolaguvia tuberculata
AAATATATATCCTATATTGCATTTCATCTGTATAATAATTGGGGAAATGATGGTTTTGTGGTTAAGGTGTTGGACTAATACCAGAAAGACCAAGGTACGATTCTCACCTTCTCTACACTCAAGGGCCCACAGTGGTTGCTTCACGGAGGTGGGAATCGAACCCTAGTTTCTAGTTTTTCAGATCTATAGCTTTGTTACCAAAAGTATGATGTTTTGGATTTAGTTATGAAATGCCATTAGTTCTAAAAACCCAAATACCACACACTGAACTTCTTTTCCTAATCTCAGCTCAAACGTTTGGGCATAAACAAACAGTCACACACAATTTAGAATCACCCATCAACCTAAAGTACATGTTTTTGGACTGTGGGAGGAAACCCATGCAAGCGCGAGGAGTACATGCCTTTGCATGTTCCAGCAGACCACTGTGGCCCTGAATTAGGGAATAAGGGGGTAAGAAGATAAATGAATGAATGAATAACCATTTAACTTTACATTACTTATAATAAATGTGGTGGCTTAGTGGTTAAGGTTTTGGACTAATACAAGAAAGATCAGGGTTCGATTCCCAGCACCACCAAGCAACCACTGTGGGTCCCTGAGCAAAGCCCTTAACCCCCAATTGCTCTGTCGTACTTGTTCTCAATATGATTGTCTCTCAAATGCTGTAATTGTAAAATGCAAACAAATCAGACAAAAACAGAAAGAAGCACAAATATTTGTACTAAGTTCACATTTTATTGAACTCGTTTAATGCATTTCTCAGATGAACATGTTGGAAATTTCAGTAAACCATCCCACTTTTAAATCATAAGAGAGAGCTCAGATTTTCCCCCCCCAGCATTTTCTTTTCTTGTTTCCATTTGTGCCATAACCAGCACAGAATCCCTTCTTTCCATCAATGGTTAGTGTCCAACACTTTATGGTCTCTTTAAAAAAGTTGAAGTAAAGAATTTGATCTTCCTGCAGAAACCAGTCTAATAGTGGATTGGGTGATGCTCAGTGAAGGAACACAGACAGTTTGACTAAACATGCTTTGGGATTTAAACATGTGTGTGTGTGTCTATGTTTGAAAGAAAGCCAGGAAGATGAAGAGCTTCTAAACTGCTAATAAATCATTGCACACATTTGGCACAGTCTTCCATCATGATCTAGTTTTGGATCGCAAGAGTAACGCAGGTAAAATAAAGTGTCCAGTACATAAATGTGTGCAGGAAAGAAGGAAAGGGAGGGGAGGATGTATTTTTAATTGACACACACACTCATTCAGCTCAGACAGGGATAGAGCAAAATACTGAATGGGATTTCTTTTCCCTCTGTGTCTCCAATTATATTTAATACACCGGAATTTACAATGCTACAATCAGACATAGTCAATTCTTTTCCAGTATCCATAAGACTTCACTTTGCATAGATCTGTGGTGACTGGATCGGATTATTAGACCAGACCACCAAATCTATTGGAGATACAAGCAATAAAACACTGCTCTGTTATGTTCTTTTCTTTCACAGAAATTCATAGCGCATCATGGTACAGAAACAAGCTTCATCAACAAGATGCACTTTTATTTCTAAATCATCAAAAATAATGTTTTTTTTCCCAAAGCAAAATTCCAACACAGGTTTTTGTTTCCCTTAAACCTTAAGCATTTTTTCTTGAATGTATTTCATGTAAATAAAGACTTGATAACTGATCACTATACATAATTTGCTTATGTCAGAAGGAATATTAATTTTTTTTGGAATTAAAAAAAAAAAAAAAACAACAAAAACAACAAAACACTTGCTAGTCATTAATTATAAATAACTAGGTTTTGAAACGTATGGAATAATCAAAAATACATTTGAAATTGTAATATCGATATGGCTCTAGGAGTTCTGCATGTTTTTGAGGGGGAAAAAAACACAACCTTACGTTTGTGTTTGTTAGGTGCTGTAAAGTACATGGCCGTCCATGTGCCAACACACACACACTAACCCACTATTTGCTGTTCTGCTCATTTAAAAGTTAAGAACATGTAACATGAGCCAGGTTGGTTGATCAACGCTCTGGCTGTTTAAAGGCTGTAGCAGCGTTTATTTTTTGGCTTTTTCTATTTTTTTCTCTCATCCTTAATATATTTCACACCATACTCATGACTGCAGCCTTCCCTTCATGAAACTAAGTAAGATGGGGTACTTCCCTTTTTCTCCCCACACATACACAACAATTCCAAAGGAACACTGAATCCATTGCTATTTTCTAATGTCTCTGTGCTGTACACGCGCAAAACTTTAACACACCACTTCCATGGATGCGCGTGTTGAACTTTTGTCACTAGATCGCATACTTTCCTCTGCTCCAGGTCCCTGGAACACGCTCGGACTCCACATCCCTGTGTAAACGAACATGTTAAGGCACCATTTGCACTGTGAGCGAGAATACTGCTGCTGCTCAAGGACAGGGTCCCAAGAAAAAGGGGATCCAATGGCTCCTGCTTTCATGCTGTCCATTTGCAAATATACTTACTTTTATTTATTTGTTATCTTTTTTTTTTTTTTTAAATACGCACCAGCTCAGCTGCCCCTGTGCAAAAGGCTTTAAGGAAGTCAGATAGACACTATAGTGTAAGGCCCCTGGCAATGCGCTTTGCATCCAGAAATAAAGAAAACGAAATCTTATATAATTTGTAGGCTTAATTGTTGTCTTTCATTCAAAATAAATAGATCTTCCTTTTTACCCCACGCTCTTTTAAATACAGTCAGCTATATATTTATAGTATTTTCTTTGCTTTGAAAAAAACAAAAACGCTTAATTCTCTTTGTCCTTTCTATTTTTCCTTTTAAAGTTTGTCCAAAAAAATATATATATTAAGCATTATCCTCCTTGACATGGTTGACATCACTAGTAGAAGAGTGCCTCTTCTCTTTAACAGTGGCGGCAGTGGTCAGAAGGAACAACAAGGAAGGGATAGAAAGGGAGAAGGAAAAAATGAAATGTTGAACACTTGTTGAAAAAGAAACAGGCAAAAGATAAAGAATCAAGTGAAAAAAAAAGGAGGGATCCTAAGCTGTATGATCCCCTGGCTGCCATTGGTTGATGTCTTTAGGCTGAGAAGAGCTCTGGTAGGCTGCTGGGATCCCACTGCTTAACGCCAGGACTGTGCCCTCCGCTGGTCGAAGTCAGCAATGAGCCTCTTGATGTGGGCCAACTTGTTGTGCAGGTACTCGCAGCGCTGCTTCTCTTCGTGGTAATTCGGGTTGTGCTGTGAAACGACAGTCAGGGAAAAATTTTATATTAATTTACCTGCCATTTCAAGAGCTCAGCGAATAAATAGCCTTTTGCATGCAAACTTACTTGTTTGACTTTCTTGTATTCCTGAAGCACCTCTTCGTGCACCTCCTGCAAAGGAATGTGGAAAAAAAACAACCAACCAACCAGCTGGTTAGTTACAAACAACTGCGCCAGTGCCAGGAATACAATGTGAGGAACAGAATGTCTTGTTTTGTGGTATGAAGGGCAAAAAAAAAAAAATTTCATTTGACCCTTAGGAGATAACGTGACAAGAACAAAGTGTTTAAAGAGCATGTCTTGTGTCCCTTTTTTTTTTCATTAGTTAACTGCAGTTACATTACAGTGAAATGCGAGCACTAATCCAATCACTACCCCAAATTACACACTGAGGTGTGGTCATAATCAGAGAAAGGCTTGAAATTGTCTTATGAAAAAACCCAGAATGTTGTTGTTTTTCGATAGATTTATACTTTGTTATTTACTAGAAAAAAAAAAACCTTAATTGAGATAGATAGATAGAGATATATATATATATATATATATATATATGCATATGCTTGTTTACGTAACGTATAAAGTGACCAATTTAATATAATCTAAAAGCTATTGGATGCAACAGTATTCTTATGTCGCAAATAAAAAAA
This sequence comes from Pseudolaguvia tuberculata, assembly GCA_026260255.1. Taxonomy (NCBI): domain Eukaryota; kingdom Metazoa; phylum Chordata; class Actinopteri; order Siluriformes; family Sisoridae; genus Pseudolaguvia; species Pseudolaguvia tuberculata. Next base: position 2,018,670 of record JAOTRA010000016.1, read on the forward strand.
GCTTGAAGTGTATTCCAAAAGGTTTGTAACGAGAAAAACGATTTTTGGCAAATTGTATAGTTTTGACTATGAAAAAAATTCACAGGCTTAAAAATCGCTCAGAATATAAGTGTGAGTCATGCGTCATACAAAGCTTTAAGGGTGTTGGCTATAGGCGAGTACTACTTCATACCTGATACTCTTTGGTTCCGGGTAGCAGGCGCCTACAGCGAGTATCCAGCTGTGTGAAGCGCCTTGTGATGTTTTCCACACGAGCGTGAAGAGTACGATATTCATCGTACTCAGCATTGAAGTCATCCTTGTATCGTAGCCTCTGATCCATCGACACTACCGCAGCGTATTTACTGCCGTAGACGGAAAGAGAACGCACACGCTTATGAATTTGTTGTTTTAATTTTAATGAATCACATTAACAAACAACGCAGAGATAGTTACTTCAAGCAGGTGAACTATTCTCAAAAATAAAAACAGGCACTTATGTAAACTTACGCTATGTAATCAGGCGTCACAGGGGCGGATAGTTCAGTAAGTTCAGGTATGCTTGTTCCGTCTATAGAGAACACAACACGAAATCTCGTAAATGATTCGTTTTCCACTTACCACAACAAAAGACCGAGTAAAAACTGTCCATCTTCTATTGGTGACATGCCTCAAGCTGGAATTCCAATCATTTGTTAAATCCCTATTTAACTTAAACAATAGTAAAGTAATATAAAATACAACATCAGACTATGAAAGTGTTCTACGTCAACAGTCTGCACGTGTTTATTGCGTTTAAACCTAAATTTCTTGCGGCTGCAGGTCTCAAATCATAATATATCCATTTGCAGCATTTCAATCAGTTTGATACATTATTTCTGTAATTAATGCCATTTCAAAATAAAAGGCCATCCCTAGCAAAAGGTATGCAAACTAAGCGTTAGTGCACTTAAGTTGCGACAATACAAAAAACATGATAAATCAAGCAACCATAAAATGGCTAATAAGACAATTTTGATATTTTTCTGTGAACTTTTTTTTTTTTGAAAGAGATATATTTTTAATCCTTACCCTCTTTGTGCAGTTCTGCATTTGGCGGGCTAGCCACATTAGCTGGCGAGTGTTTCTCCGCCTCTGTGCGGTGTCTCTTTCTTGGCCTTTCTTCCTTTTCGGCCTGGTCTTCCCTGTGCCGCACACGGTCGTCCTCTCCCCGTCTTTCCCGCTCTTTGTCTTTGTGCTTCTTTGACTTCTTTTTGGGCTTTTTGCTACTATTGGCTGCTGGGGATGTGGCAGAGGCTGGGATAAAGCTGGAGCTGGGAGTGAGGGACCGAGGTGCGTAGCGTTCTGTCTCCTCCCCGCATGTGGAGCTCTGGTCCAGGGGCAGGTCCTGGGTTCCACGGCCCTCAGGTGTGCTGGGCGAGTTAGAATTGGAGCCAGAGGGAGGGTGAGACACTGGAGGTTGGGATGAAGGGCCAGGGCAGGTGGCATTCACAGGAGGAGCTGGTCTCTTCTCCTCGCTTTCTGTAGCCGGGCGGCGATCCGACGAGCTCTGAGCCACTCGGCTGCTGAGGTGGGAGATACGGGGTTTCTTGGACATCAGAGGATCAATAAAGTCACCCTGAGGCTGGCGTTTCTAAACGGATGGATGGACAGTCAGAATGTTTAAATAAAATTTTTTTTTAAGAATGATAAACGAAACTGGCATAAAAACGTCTGTATATCTTTTTGCTAGTAAGGTTTTTTCATACCTGTGGTGATGTTGGTTCTTTTGGAGAAGTGCTAGATGATAGTGACTCTGCAGGCAGGCCAAGCTTGCTGAAAAAAAAAAAAAAAAAAGCACAAGAGTTTCCACTTTTAGACATTTAGGATGTCTTCCAATCAGAGGCTCTTGGGACTGCAAATTGGCAAGCAGACAAGAAAAGTCACGCACTCATACAGACGCCAAGTTATAAATCCTTCTCTGTAGAAATCAAACCAGGGGAAATTTTAAAAGGGGTGGAATTTTGCATTAAACCTGTCATCATGCTGACTAATAAACAGTCTGAACATATCTAGGGCAGCGTGGTGGCATATTGGTTACCACGGTCGCCTCACAGCAAGAACGTCCCCGTTTTGTTTCGCAGGCAAGGGGTCTTTCTGTGCACTTATGTAGATTTTTTCCAGGAACTCTCTGGCTTTATCTGTTTTCCACCCATAGTCCAAACACATGCACATTAAGTTGATTAATGATACTAAGAATGTGTGTGTGTGTGTGTGTGTGTGTTCATCTACATGTCTGACCCTACAAGGTATCTGTCCAGGGTGTACCCCAGTCTTTCGCCCTGTGTGGTAGGAAAGGCTTCTGCAGACTACTGGACTACTAATTGGAAGATCGGAGTTTTATTTCCAGCATCAAGTAACTCCCTCTGAATACAGGCATCCACCAAATTATGTAAATAGGGCTGTGTATTGAAAAGAGCCCCATGATGGGATACGCATCATGATACATAACTTCATATGACAATGCTTTCAACAAAAAAGGAAAACATACAGCTAAAACTATAACATGGTATATGTCAGTGGTGGAGGAAGCTATTTGATACACATACACATTGTCCACATGTTCTAGTACTGTCAACAGACTGAGATCTTACCGAGCCAAGGTCCGGTCCAGCTGAACACGTTCATCCTCAGAGTAGCCAGGCCAGTCTCTTTGGACCTCCCGGTAAATGAAGTCTTTTAAGGAGTAAGAGTTGTCCTTTGGGTTCAGATTTGCAACCTAGAAGCACAATTACAAGGAAAGAAAGAATTGCAACTAAAATGTAAAATTAGAATTAATTTTAAAATGTTAAGAGCACTATAAATTAAGGGATTATGGAGAACTCAAACTGCTTTTATTAAAATCATTAGCACAGATAGGACAGCCAATATTGTCCAAATGGATTTGCAAGTTTTTGTTTTTATTTTTAAAAAGTGATAGTCCCTGCCTCTTGTTCCAGGTCAATTAACCTAATCTCAAATGAGCCAAAATAAACACAGCAGGTGTTGTATGGTGTTTAAGGCAAAGACACATGCAAATTGGCAAGCTACAAACAAGTGCAACGCAATGCAACACTGCTTCTGGTTTCTTAAAGCGGAATGGAGTTTAAAATCTCTTTCCTGTACTCATGTCCAAAAATAGAAATCGGCAACTTAGACTGAGACAACTTAGTCAATCTTATTTCACATGTATAGTAGCCTACAACAGTGACATTTAAACAAGGAAATAAACAGAAGGAAAAAAAAAAAAAAAAAAAAAAAAAAAGACCTACATTTCCCCGTTCCAAACAGTAAACAAAGAAAGCCAACAAAAGCCCAGTGAAATATTTCTATTAAAATATTTTCGGAGAAAGCCTGCTTACTGCATGTACTTCCATTTGCGATTTGAAGTGACATGCACTGGATTAACCTCCAGTTTACCAGCCGGAAATGCTCCAGGTTTGGCCACGACTGCATAATTTCATGCTTCAGGACAGCATATAGTCTTACAGCTTGCAGTGATCTGCTGTTCTGCCCAGTTTAAGTCATTATGGAAAGGTTCATGTGATAACGGTCAATATATCGGTCCAGTAGTTGAGTCACAGGAAATTCTGCCAGGACTGGGTTATATACATATATGCTGGCATCTTCTAGTTAAATGAGGTACATTACTTTTCTTAAAACTTATATAGTTACTTAAATGGGATATAAGTTTCCAAATACAAAAGGGGCGATGAGAAGTTGTACAACGCAATGGTCAGAGCAGTAATTTGGTTTAGAGACAGTGGCACTGAGAAAGGACAGAGGGTGAAGCGCAAAAAGGTTGGATAGGACATCAGAGGGACAGCTCGTTTAGACAGTTGGATGTTTCAGGGACAAAAATCAGTAAGGGCAGGTTTAGACATGCAGAGCAGGCTAAAGAAAATATTATACGAAGTTGGCAAGGAGGATGTATGTGATAAATGAGATTATGAACTTGGTAGTTGTGAGTGAATACAGTGCAAAGGACGGAGTTAGGTGGAGGCAGATAGGAGGAGTCGTCGTAGTTTTTACAACGCAAATTTTCCCATAGCAAGTGTCAGACCTCATCCCTACATGTCTGCCTACAACAAGCTTCACTTGTCTGGTTTTACTGGAACATTGATTCCCTAATTCAGGGTCATAAGGGTCTGCTGGAGCATATTTCAGCATACAGAGCAAGAAGCAGGGGTGCACCCTGGACAGGCCGCCAGTTCATAGCAGGGCCACACACATCGAACAGTCACACACATCCCTCATTCCGAAATCGAACCCAGGACCTTCTTGTTGTGGAGTGACCGTGCGAACCATTACACCCCCGAGCCACCGCTCGCTGAAATAATTTTAAGTTGCTATTTGCAGTCTGACAATCTTATTTAATTAATAATTTTAGTCATAGATGTACTATATTTTGTAATTTAATTAATTAATTGTTGTAAATGACAGTGTCAGGACACTATATAAGCCCTCAGAAATTGTTTAAAAAGACATGAACAGCAAACGTATTGCATGAAAAAATTTTCAATTAGTTCTAACGCGGTAATATGGTCTGTTAATGGTTTGTAAAAAACACAAATGAAACAAAACAGCTGATTCTGGACCAATTTGCATGCAAATGATTGCAAAGAAACAAAAACAACACAATAGATGAAATGCCAAAACCCACAGTGTCGGCTGATGCCTTCTGGGTATTCTCAAATCTTGAGCGCTACATCCAAATGTACATTCACAAGTTGAATATTTTTGGAAAATCTCTGGCCTCTGGGCTTCATTGATCACTGATTCAACAGTGCCTTTACTGTGCTATTCTCTGTAACACATTTGGGATATTGCTGTTACCTGCTGTAAGGTGCTTCCTAGTGAGTTGCGGTCCTTTTGGCTGATGCCATCTCGCTGCAGCCGGGCTAAGACCTCCAGCTTCTTATAAGAGCGCAAGGCCAGCAGGTGGATAATGCGCTCCCGGTATGGCCGCTGGGCCACTGGGTTATTGGTAAGGCACTTGCGAATGGTGTTAGCTGGGTTCATTGGGGTTGACCGTTTCCTTTCTGGGACTGGGTCAGGGGCAGAGGGAGCTGGTTTGCGGATCTGCACCTTTGTACCTATGCAAAAGGAGAGAACCTGCTGAGAACAGTGACCGACAGCAATACCCTTGTATAGTCTTCTTATCACCCATGCAAAATTTTAATATAAAAATCTAAAAGCATTTAAGCTGCCCAACTTGCAGCTTTACCAATCAACCAGTTTTGCCTAAAGACACTACAGTTCATAAGAAAGACCTGTGCCAGTATTTGATGTTAAAGCCTTAAATAAAGCTGCTTTGACTCAAACACTTTTTTCACTTCCTAACTTGGCTGCTTAATGTAAATGTCTTTTCTTTCATTCCCCAGGTGCAGGAAGCACAAAGAGGCAGTGAAAAACTTTTCTAGTTAATAGTCCAGCACCCTGCTGTGACCAGAAAGCCCAAGCCTCCCAGATAGGGGGTTGGGGAGATACTTCTGTTGTAACACCATTTGGAAAGGCAAAATGTGATGGTTTTGTACTTATAATTGTGTCACACTGTCTGGAAGAAGACTGGAATATAACTCGTTATGACCTTAAGTATCAAAACGCTGCATTGGTTTTCCCAGTCACACCTTGGACATCTTTCTTGAACTGTATTCTGTTTTAACACAATAAAAGCCTGACACATGGCTAATCAGATCAAGTACTTAGTCTTAAGCATGAATGGGTTTTTCCAGCATTATTATTGTGACCAAATTTTGCCCTTACCTTATCACACAAATAGAACATTAATATCACTGAATGGGAGGTGCACAGCCATTCATATTTAATCTTATTTACTCTGCACAATGCTCAGCTGTATGGGTGGCATCAAGCAGAATGTGCACTGGGTCAAATTAAGAACCAACCAGTTAGTAATTAAAATAAGAACCTCCCACCAGGGTCATTAAATTATGCTGATATGGCTACAATAAAATGCACAATGAACACAATGAAGTAACACAATGAAGCGGTTTTAATTCAAGTAGGCTCCTTCAGCCATAGGACATGGTGTGTGTGTAGGGGGTGATATAAAGGCAGAGTAGTGCGAGTGTTCACAGACGTACACACAGAAAAATAAACAAGTGACAACGACTCAGAATATGTTCTATATGGTATATGCTTCCGGGTAGTATGAATGTCAGATGTTTAACAGAAGTCATGGGAAGTCCAAAGTATTTAAAAGTAGATTATTATTTTTTTTTTTTTAAAAAGGTATACACAGTACTTTTACTCTGTTGAGAAATACAAGACTGATTATGCAATGTACTTATGACCAGAAAGAGCGAGCCAAGTAATTCTATTGAGGGCAGCCAAGCTATTTAACACATTTGAACAGTTACTTTCTCTGGTAATTAGTTACCATTCTGAAAAAGAACTAATACATTTTTGTAACATTGCCCAACACGGGAACTGTCAAACTATTATTCATAGAAAAGTGGAGCCAAGATGCAACAATGTCCATAGAGAAAATGAAAATCAAATGCAAAATTGTAAGTTTCAAAAGTTTTGAAAAAGTGTCCATGGCTGAAAATGTAACCTGCATTTCCTGTACCCGTTTTTCGTTTTCGTTGAGTAACTAGTCATGCAGCATGCACAAGCCTCTAAGAAAACACACTTTTCATAACCGTCTACCAGAGAAATTAGTTCAGTGTATGTTTGCCTTAAGTAAATAAAGAAAGTTGCACATAATGTGTAACCGAGTCATGTACCTCTATACTGTCCACCAGGTTTGATGACCTTGGTGCCCTTTTTGCGCGTATCCTCCTCTGCCTGAGTCATGCGCTCTCTGGTCACCTGATAGGAATCATTGGTGGCGCACACTGTGATTTTGTCTTGGATCGCCCCCAGAGAGGACAAGTGGGGGACCCCGGAGCTGGAAGTAGCAGAGGTAAGATTAAGATGTGAAGTTCTCAACAACAGACAGATGATTCTTGGAAAACTCTCACTTGGACACATGCTGCTGAATGCATTCGAAGCTTCCCTGAGGATTGTCCTTGCCAACATTGGACAGGTAGAAATTAAAGAGATGAGACCCATCCAAGACGTCAGACTTTGGAATCTTGATGCGCTGCGGGATCGGAAAACATGAAGGGACTCATAAGCCTCACAAAATGATGTACCAGATGTTCATTGAAAATAATAAAAAAAAAAAATCTTGTAGATGGCCACATTTTTAAAAATAATTTACTTACATATATTAAACCGACATATTAATGAAAGCTTTGCTCTATCCAACAAGCTTTAAAAAGCGACGACTTAAATGACAAACCAAAAGACTTAACGGCTAATTGTGTGCACTGATCCAAAGTACTTCATTAAATCATATGCATATAAATTCAGGCAATTAAAACAGCCATAGCTTTCGTCTTTTATAAATTCTCTCAAACTATGAAGCACTGAAGGCTCTCACTACATTAATCAATCATGGATTACTTCATATGCACATTATTTGCTATAATGTTTTGTCCCGATTAGTGACTGGCTAAAAGAGATAGTAGACATCTTACTAGCATTAGTTTGTGCATGAGTTGTATAGCAGGATTCTGCAAATATTAGCTAGCCAAAAAAGTTGCTTGGGCAAACCAGTTGCGCAAGTACACAAAGCAGTTCTTAATTTCTCTGGAGACTCTAAACGAGAAAAAAAAATACCAGCTAATACATTTTGTTCAATGTTACAGTCAATGAACAACCCTATTAATAATAATGGTCAAAAGCTTACGTTTTCAATACAAGCGCACCAACGCAAAAAGAAAAACTACACACCGGCGGCTTTAATTAATTTCCAGGTACCGTGTTTTTGGCAATGTGGTAAATGCACAAATGTGAAGTGAACATGTGAAGACTAGTTTAAGACACTTAAAAATATGAGAAAACAGTACATAACTGTGTAAATACAGGGTAGTATTTAAAGCCTCAGACAAGTAAAATCTGGCCTGGCATGCAGGGTCAGAGGTTAACCGTGTACTTTTATAGTTGAACAGTGAAAGCTGGAAAGCCTCAGCCTTGCCCCTTAGGCCAAACCAGACACTCCTATCCACCAGGAGTAGAATTAAAAAGATCTGCGACATGCAGACACACTCCTAAATATCTGTTTTCATGCAGCTTTACTGAAAAAAAAACTGATTTGAAGATGATCACTGAAGAGCACAAGTTGGTGTGAAGTCTCCACCTACCCCTTGCAGTCCTTGGAAATGTATTGTTGGCTGCGAGGACGGTACATTCTGTAAAGAAAAAAAAGAGAAAGAAGGCAAAGTGAACATTAAAGGCAGCTCAAACCAGAAAAGCCTTTTAGAGCTACATAGTAGAAAGCACGCACAAATTATATATCATAATCCACTGTTTACTTAACATAGAAATGGGAAAAAACAGGAAGGAAAGGGTTTTCTAAACCCTGTTTAACTCTAACTTGGACCAAGCCCCACCACCAAAGTGATTGCGCTGTATTTCTTCTCTGGAAAAAAAAGCTGTGACTTTGACTGACCCTTATTGTTAAAACCAGTTGCTCAGGATGTCCGTACAATACACCTGCGTTTCATGTAAGCAGAGGTTGTTTTCAGAAAAAGTCAACAAAAAACATTTATGTTGCTGTGTGGTTATGTTTAGTGTCTGTTTTTGTCTGTTGTAACAACTGTATTTATCATAGTATAGTTACACTTTATTTTGCATTTAGTTAGTTAAATTATCTTTCAGTTAAAAATAAGGAAATGCATAAAAACCAGTGATTTGATAGAATCTTGCGAAGCCTTACGCCTCTTAGCTAGCCTGTTGACGTGTCAGGATAACAAATGTTCCTAGAACTGGAAACATACAAAAATAACCGATTTGCAAGCAAATCAAAAGATCTCAACACCACACTATGTCAAAACGTTGTACACAGGACATTAAGGTGGTTTAATGTAAATATAACCCTCTAATTTTATAATTACAAGCATTTGGCAGCAGCTCATACAGAGCAACCTGCAGTTCTCATGTATAAAACCGAGCATTTACAGGTTAAGAACCTTCCTCAGGGGCCCAACAGTGTCAGACTTGAGCCTTTTATCGTTCATTGCCACCAATGTAATGAACAGCTACCTTCTTTGCTTAGAAAACTAACCAAAGCCATCTGTTCAGTATTTAATCAAATGGACAACCTCTGACAGATTTTACCCAAGTGTGCCATATGCACCATTTTAGCCAACGGTCCACTGGCATGACATCCAAGGCAGAGGCTACACCAGTGGTAACTAATTGGCACAGGGAATCGAACCTACAATCGTTCGGTTGGCAGACCAAGACCATAACCACAGAGCTACCACCTATCCACCTCTACTAAAATAAGAGTAAACATTTAATTAGTTGAATCACAGATTAAACGCAGACAGCAGAGACATCGACTACAAGAAGACAACAGCGTCACCTCCTTGTCCCCAGACAGCCCCTGTGCTTGGACAATGCATGAACAATTCTGTTTGCCCGAATGAGTCACTGCAGGCATTTAAATCAGTGTGATGTCAGGTGTGACGTCCTTTAGATGATGCTGAGCAGTTTTACAACTACAGACAACATACGAGCTCAGAGCCAGATTTTCCACATATATCCATGGCTGCAGGTTTTATAGACGTACATTACATTTTACAGATAGTAATTCTAACAAACAAAAGATAAATCGTTAAAACTGATTGTAATTAGAAATGTAGAGATATCTAAGCAGTCTTAAGAGGGTGCAAATTATAAAAGCCACAGATCTACAAGCACTGCTCGACTCGTTCCACCAATCCCTAGGTTTGTTCAAAGCTGATCTTCCTTAAGGCTTCTCTCATCTGGCATCAAAATGGTGGAATAAACTTCATCAATGCCAGAAGCGCACAGTCACTGGCTGTCTTCAAGAAACACACACCTTTCTTGAATACATCGCACTCTAAATATAAAACATTACAAAATGCCACTCTTAACAGTTTTAACAATATTGGAGATCTATTGTACCAGTATTGAGCTGTTCGATGGTGTGATATTGTATGTTGCTGTGGACAAGAGAATCTGCTTGAATGTGAACTCAAAAATATTAAGACAATTTTTATTACCTAAAGAGTAACTTGAGAAACAATAACACGGAATACCTGATCCGTCTCTAGACAAACGCAAAAACGTACACGCTTCTTGTTTTCCTGAATCACAAGCTGCAATCTAGTGAATTCAAAGTCCACCCAGATAAACTGGCAAGAACAAACCACAAACAACACCCCACAACCACACGCACAAAAAGGTTTCCCCGTCACTTAAATGGCATTGATAAAAATTATAAATCTCCTAACACACTATACCACCTCTTAGCAATCAAAAATGCCATAACATGCACTTCTGCATTAATACTATGCAATCACAGCAACCAGTAATAAATGCGGGAATCTTTTTTTTTTGCCCTGGATATTGTCTATAAGCCCTTGCATCAGTACCTTCTGACTTAAACAAATCCTGACTCAAATCTGGACTCTTGTAGTCAGCAGAGCAGATGAGTCAGTGAGGCCGTGCAGGGCCGGAGATATCTGGCATGTCCACTGCCTGCTACAACAGTCTGTGTTGAGATGTGGGTGAAAAGTAATTCTTTAACAGACATTGAATAGAATTCCACCATTTAAGCTCGTCTTATCATCTTGTAAGTTGATTTAAGAACTAAAAATAAAATTGAATAAAACATTTCACTGGGAGATTGGATCACGAGATGTAGCCAGACAATGTACATTTACTTAAGTAACCAAGACAAGAATAAGCATTAAATCAAACATTACACCATGTTTACGGGGGGCATAATTTCAAATGTGACAATTTGGTCAAACACTTAAAATGATTGTAGGCTGCTTTTGCAGAGGCTTGTAGAACCAGATTAGGTTTGCACCATCCTCAACCCTGTCAACACCATGTCATTGCACAAATCTGCACAGTGCTGCTCACGTTACAGACAGGGAGAACCAGGCCCAAACGGTTCTTACTAAATGAACTACAGTGACAGAAATGCACACAAGAAAGCGCTAGAGCATGTGACAGGACTGCAGGCGCAGCGTTACCATGCTACTCTTAACCAAGCAAGGTACCATAAATAAATTTCTTGCTTTAACGTGCCTGCAGATCAAGATCAACCAGAAAAGGAAAAAAAAATTGACGAGTGCAGAACCCTACAAGCTCAAGTGAGTATTTACCTTCATAGGCTTGTGCATTCTTCCTGTTCTTTTGGCCCCTGCAGCTACAGCTGATTTTGGCACACTCCCAGAGAGATTAACAAAGACTACCAATGATTAACTAATGTTCTTCAAGAGAAGCTACACAAGTCAGATGCTCAACGAGAACTTTGTAAACAACAGTTTACTCACAAATTGACGGGGCAATAAAACATATTGGAGACTGAATAAGCAATAAAAACTCAAGAGTAGAAAAAACTGACACTCTTTATAGCTTACTTAATAAAAATCTCACTCAATTTTTAACAAGCTGAATAAATCGTGCAATGGACTAGGACATTGTGGTATTTAGAAGGAGCTAAACTTATCCTGCATGTAAATATTGTTGTTTGAGAGCACCAGGTAGAATCTTGCAACTGAGATGATGTTTAAACACAATTTGTATCACGGTATAGAACTATTTATATTAGGCCCAGCCAAAACTCCGTAACCCCGAATTAGGGAATAAGTGTGTTAGAAGATAACTGAACGAATATACTGCTTTACTGTGTAATAATAAGTTAAACATCGGCTCAGCTAATGCATTTACTGCAGGGGTTGGTAGGATTACACGTGCCAATTATAGGACAGGTAAACATTTTCACCTAATACACCATTTTGCACATTGAGATGATGTAGGTACTTGCTACAATCCCGCTACAGAAATTCAGAAAGAAAGTGCTTATTATTAAAAATTGTTCCATTAATCCATTTCTTTTTGTAGCACATTTGACAACATTTGCCATTTCAATTCCAGTAATTGATTAGAGGGCATTTCTCCATGTTTAATCCACCCTGTCTGGCGTCTGGTGCCATGAATGGCAAATGACAACGGATGACTAACCTTCTGGGACCAGTCATATTTTGTGTTGAAACCTGAATCACTGCTATGAGTATAAGCAAATTGGTCCAACCAAAAAAAGTTTTCAGTGTTTCATCTGACAACCAAGTTGCCCTGATGGGAAGCCGTCAAGCCCACAGACCAAAAAAAAGACAAGTCAACGAAGTTGAAAACAAAAGCACAATAACTAGGTTTAGCGGATTGTCCTTTTTAAAGGTTTGGGGGGGAAAAAAAGAAATTGCATACACCACCAATGAATGTTTAAGGGGAAAAACTGCACTATAGTTCAGAAGCTTGGGTACAGGGGAAGTGCAATGGTTAAGGTGACAATGCTAACTGGAAGATCCGGGTTTGATTTGTAGCACCACTAGCAAGGCCCTCAAAGCCCTAAAGATGAATGTACATAACTCTATAAAGTTCATGCAAATGTTTATTTTAAATAAACCCCTGCAGCTTTTTTTTGGAAGATCCTGGATGTTATTGATTCATGCAAATAATTTCACCAAAAGGTAATTTTACTAACAATTTAATAGTAGAAAAAACCCCCAACAATATTAAAGCTGACAGGAGAGAAGGGATTGCATTTCCTACAAAAGTGAAAACTGCCCATAGGAGTGAATGTGTGTGTGGGTGAGTGGTTGTTCGCCTATGTGTGGCCCTGCAATGGACTGACGATCTGTTCAGGGTGTAGTCCTGCCTTACGCCCTATGCGCTCTATGATAGGCTCCACCAGTCCCCGTGACCCCGAATTACAGAATAAGTGGTTAAGATGATGAATGAATGAATGAACAAATTAAATCTATAGAACCCAATCAGCTATGCACAGGTGAATGTGTTTGGGAAGGAGTGGTTTAGTTTTTAAGGTGGTGGACAGACACCAGAAAGACCAGGGTTCAAACCACTGTGGGCCTTTGAGCTAGGGCCTTGAACGAATGAATGGTGAAAACAATATTGTACCCAGCTGGTGGTTTTTTCTTCTTCTTCGCCTTAGCTGAGTCATTCTATACTTCTCCCTTTGGCTGCTCCTGTTAGGGGTCACCACAGCGGATCACACTACTCTTCACACTACCCTGTTCTCTACATCTGCCTCTTTCACCCAAACTACCAGCATATCTTCCCTCGCCACATCCATAAACCTCCTCCTTGGTCTTCCGGGACCTCCATCCTCAGCATTCTTCTACCAATATACTGCATGTCCCTTCTCCTTCTCTGCACTAACTACAATTCATAAATGGTAGTCAAATGATCGGGGTAAATTTAACCACATACATCGATCACCTTTATTTCTTTTAACGAGGTAGAAATCCATTCAAATGATGTAAACAGTGGAAAGAAAAGGGGATGGAGAAAAAAAATTCATGCTTCATCATGTCTGTTTTTTTTTTTTTTGTTTTTACAGGGAGTGTATGGTGAATGGGGAGTGCTGGAGGCCTGCTGTGGCTTTAACTCAAACACTGCCTCGTAAGCACTTTGAGTAGAGCTTTAAAAAAAAATGTCAGACAATGTGACTGTTCATGAGGACATGGAGCTCATTTCTCTTCCAATGCTCACGATAAACAATTCTCTCTTTCAGATCTACAGATATTTCGAGAAGAATGAAAAGAAAACCAGCTGGAGATGAATATTCACTCTGTATTTCAATGTTAACGCAGAAATCGCTAATCAGCCAGGACATGGCATGCCAAATAGACCAGTCTGTGTCCGATTTAATCATTTATACACTCATTATTATTATTATAATTATTATTTTGTTGGAGATTTGATACAAAAAGACTTGATTATGATACTTTAGTATTGAGCCTTTCTATTTGGTAGCTAACCAGCTGTTTAAACTATAATACAAGTTTAGCAAACTACCTTAGCAACAAACCGAAAAACAAAGTCACATCAATTTTCAGAAATATTTTTAAATTTTATTTTATTTTTTTAGGATTTCGTGGCATGTTAAACACTATTTTTCTAATACACTTCAACTAATCCTCTTAGCTAGTTAGCCCTGGGCATGTCACCTAGCTAGACTGGCTTGCTTCTGAAAGACTTAAAAACGAATTCTAACGGCAACTTATTTATTATATCAATTATAATTAATTGAGTCGACCGATAATATTTTTAAAACTTTACTTTGTGAAATTAAACATAAAAAAAACGAATTGAAATGCCAAACACTAATTTATATATTAGCCTTTGCTACTTGTTCTACGAAAAAAACGCTAATTAGCTAATCATTACTTTGTTTAACAGCGCTAGTTATAAAATTTTCTCTTAAAAATCTCTTAAACTATTACTATTTTATAGAAATAAAGTCTACCTATCGTGCAAAAGAGGTTCTATGAAACCCCTGTAGATGTCAACTATATAGGGATCCAGCTGGGGTTCGAACTTAGCAGGTGAGCTAGAATTATTAGCACGAATAGTTCCAACAATGTATTATAAATAAATTTAAAAAACCATTGACGATTTAAAAGGTTTACTTTTCCACAATAACAATAAGAAAATCTAAAACAAGCAATCCAGTTTACAATCCAATCTTTGCTATAAACCTCAAACGGCTAACTAACTAGCTAGCGAGCTATAATCAATACGGTTTTAATAAGACTACTTTTCCAAAGCCACGTTAAAATAAAGTTAATAAAGTTAATAATCCATCGATTATATTTTATATACATTTGCTGATCCAGTTGCCAAAAATTGTGTATGTTATTGAGCATTAAGGGACTGGATAGGAAAACCAGCTGGATGCAAAGCTTATACAGAGCTTACAATTAACCCAGAAAAAAGTTGTCTAACTTTGTAGTTTCGATAATCATCGAGTAAGTACATTTAAAAAATAAATAAAAGATTCTATTAAAAAAATCTGACTTTATATTTATATACATTTTAGAAGAAACTGAATATTGCTGGCTAATATTAGGACTGCAGAGTTGGCACAAAAATTCTAGTTCCTTTTTAGTTTTCTATTATATCTCCAAAAGTAATATTTATTTAATCATATTGATTTAAAAAGAATAAAAACTATTACAGAATATGTTTCGATCTGATAAAACATTTTATCGGACTTATTAAATGTTTTTTTTTTCTTCCAGGCCATATTATAGTGCGTGGCACTGCTTGTGTCTTCATCTAACTCGGGAGAAGTTTAATAGACGACAGCGCCATATTTGCAGTCACTCGAACCTACCTTAGAGTTCTGGAAGTTTTCTAGCGCTCGTATAGCGGTCTCGGTGAGTTTTACATGGAAAACGGTTATTCTGTCCGCATTGCGGCCGCAATTCAGTCCGTATCTCCCGTCCTCGGAGAGAGCGGCCATCTTTACCAGCCTGCCACCATCGCTCTGACGTAGAGATTAAATCAGCCTGCGCTTCTCTCTCTCTCTCTCTCTCTCTCTCTCTCTCTCTCTCTCTCTCTCTCTCTCTCTCTCTCTCTCACACACACACA
>JAOTRA010000016.1:2054939-2069724 GCA_026260255.1 Pseudolaguvia tuberculata
TAATCTTTTTTTCTTACACTCCTACCTAAACCTCTGACTTTTCCCAAATGTTCCATTCCTCTCCACCACTTCACTGCTGCTCTCCTTCGAGTATATCAAACAGAGCCTGCATCAGTCGGTCATCTCGATGCCGATAGGCTTGTGCTCTGTAGAAGTTGTCACTGTAGTCGTTGAACATGTTGTTCTCAGGATCAGTATCCTGTTTCAGCCAATCCATGGCTTCAAACAACTTCTGCTTAGGGATTCGGTCCTGGTATTGAACTTGACTGCGGGAAGCCATGGAATGAGGGGAAATATCAGGGGTCTGCTTGTTGAAAGCTGACTGCAGGAGGCGGAGCAGTGCTACATTAGGAAAAGATGAAGACTGGGATAAAGAAGACTTTTCTTCTGTTTCAGAAGCAGCTTCTGGAGCAGAGGAAGGAACTTTACTCTGTTTTTGAGGCTTCTCAGATTTTTTGGGAGTGAGGTCAGACTCCTTCAGTTAAAAATACAAAGTATATTTAATGTTAAGTACATATTTGCAAGGAGCATTTTCAAAAAAACAGAAACTTATGCCAATATTATATTAAATTGTTGTAACTATGTCCATCCCAGCTTACTTTTAACCATCCCCTCATAGAATAGGATTGTACATTATTCTTACTTTCATCATGTCCTCCATGTGTTCCACTCCCCTGCGGTCATTCTGCACAGCATTGTAGGAAGTGTACACTCTCTGCTTTTTCATGTGCTCTGGTTTCTCAGAGGTTCCGTGGAGAATCAGCTTCCAACTTATAATCTGCCCCTCATTCTCCATCCGTCCTGACTGTAGAAAAATTTCCAATTTTATAAAAAATTGTGCTGTATTTAAAGGACATATTTTTGAGCCAGAAATATCCACTCATCCATCCTGTGGCTATTCTAGCTTATTCCTAATCAGGTTTAACAGGAATCTGCTGGAGTCCATCCCAACTGTCATTGGGCGAAAGTATGCACGCGTATACAGTCCGTCACAGGGCCATATACAGACACACACATTCACCCTCACTCCTATGGCCAATTTAGAATCACCAATCGTACTGATATACATGTTTTTGGACTATGGAAGAAAACCAGAATAGCATGCAAACTCCACAACGAAAGACTTGAAACCTTGCTGTGAGGCAACACTGATAATCACTGCTGAACCAAATACAAATTCACTGACTATAAAGTGTTTTTTTTATTATTATTTATAACAATTATTAGCCAAAATCCAGCAGAGTCCCATGACCCTGAATGAGAGAATACGCAAGTTAGAAGATGAATCATATTTAAGAAAGAAGAAGAGGGTGGGGGCGACGCGGTGGTGTAGTGGATAGCACGGTCGCATAACAACAAGAAGTTCCCGGGTTCGATTCCAGGGCCGGGGATCTTTCTGTGTGGAGATTGCATGTTCTCCCCATGCTTGCTTGGGTTTCCTCTCACAGTCCAAAAATATGCGGATTAAGCCAATTGTTGATTCTAAAATTGTGGAGTGAACAAACGTGTGTGTGAATAGTTGGTTGTCTATGTGTTGCCCTGAGATAAACTGGTTACCTACCCAAGGTGCCTCTCGCCCTATGTTTGCTGGGATAGGTGCCAGCAGACCCCCGTGCCCCTGAATTATGGAATAAGCGGGTAAGAAGATGAATGAATGAATGAATGAATGAATAAGGGGGTGTTGCTTACAGTGTCAGTGATCTTCAGCGTCCAGGTGCCAGTGGGGTTCTCTCCCCAGGTGTGCACAGACATGAAGGCCCAGTTCTTAAAGCCGTTAGAAGAAGTGTCCCTCTCCCTCTCAGCCAAGAGTACTGTAGTAGTACCTGAGTGCACCACCACAGTGTTTCAGACATAGAGTAGTCTGCAGTAAACTTGGTTTTAAGCCAACAACTTGCTTTGTAAATGGGTCTATAGGAGCTGTGGGGGTTTATCTCACCTGATGGAGAGGTTAGTGTTATGTGGAGGTCTCCTCTCCTGGTGTACTCGATGCTAGCCTCCACCTGCAGATGCTCTAATGAGAAGATAGCATTTGTTTGGCCAGTGCATGCTTTAGTGGGGATCTCAATGCTGATCTCACCCGCTGCCTTCAAAGGTCTGGAACAGAACAGATGAAACAGCTAATATTAATACTGTATTTATTCCTGTCATTCTTCAGGTAATTCATTGTAGAATAATTTGTCTTTAAATGTAAACTTTGTACCTGGGCTGGAAGGTGTCATCCCTCACGATGCATTGCTTCTTCTCAGGCACATGTCTCCACAATTTAGGATCCGCCAGATCTACCAAAGCTTTGGCATTGAGCAAGCCGAACCCGAAGCGGCTATTTACCATTAGACCGGCACCATTTCTTTTCCAGCCAGGGTTGTTGGATAGAGGGTCAAACTCAGATGTCCACACCACCAAATGCTGCAGGTCTCTCCATGTAAGTTCAGGACTGTAATTATTCAGACACATCAGCTTTAGGTCCTAATATTTAGAATGTAGTGTAAATACTGTTGGAAAGATTAATAGCAGATACTAAATGTAATTGTAAATTGCAACCGTAATATTAATTAAGAGTTTATAAGACATTAACTGTGCTCGATTGACTCGATTGCTCGATATGCTTGATTGTGTGTCGAATACCTGAACAAAATATGTAAGCTGTTTCTATTGCTGTAGTTATTGCAGGATTTTATAAGTTTTACTTATAAACATAGACAAATCTATCATTTACACTTTTTTAATAAATGTTTTTGGTTTAATTTAAGTCTTGTGTTGTATGACAGCATGAAAACAATGATCTAATCTTTTAGTCCTTTTCAATTCATTCATTCATCTTATTACCCGCTTATTCCCTGCTGGTGCCTATCCCAGCACACTTAGGGCGACAAATAAGGGTACACCCTGGACAGGTCACCAGTCCATCACAGGGCCCTTTTCGAATTGATGTAATAAAAATAGTTCAACTGAAAGTTAACCATTAATTAATATCGTTAAATAAAAAAACAGTGGACTAAAAAGAAGCTAAATAGAACACATTATGTTACATTATGTTATATTTGTGATAAACAAAAAGGGTTTCATCTTTAAAAGAATATTTAATTTAATATGAACTTTTTTTTGTGGTGACATTTGTTTTGCAATTAGGAAAAGAGGATCAGAGAAAACTGTACAGTTATTATTTATTTAAAATAGAAACATATTAATAAAAGGCGGTGTCGTGGCTAGCACAGTCGCCTCACAATAAGAAGGTCCCGGGTTCGATTCCTGGGCCGGAGATCTTTGTTTGCATGTTCTCCCTGCGCTTGTGTGGACTGTCCAAAACATGTCCAAAAACATGTACATTAGGTTGATTGGAGACTCAAAATTGTACATAAGAGTGAATGTGTGTGTGAGTGGTTGTGCGCTGCGATAGGCTTTAACAGACCCCCGTGACCCCGAAATAGGGAATAAGCGTGTAAGAAGGTGAATGAATGACTGAATATATTAATAAATAGATTAATTTGAATGTAGCAGAGTATTGCAAAACAAAAACAGCAGGTATCCTATAAGAAATATACAATTATTAAAAAACTTCAAATAGCTGTGGTATATAAATGTAAATGGTCAGTGATCATAGGATACAAATTCAGAATAGCCTCCAGTGTAACATGTAATATAGTATAGTATATATATAGTTTAGTATATAAACTACAGTAATATATATTCTAATTGCTGATGTAACTGCATCTGTACGTACTTTTGTTCTAACGCTAGAGCAAATATCCCGGCTGCCAGGGGTGCAGAAGCGGATGTTCCAGTGTGGGTTTCTGTGCATTCATTGTGAAGGTCGGCACTAGTCTGCAACAGAATGTATAAGATAATGGGTTTAAGGCACACAGACATACATTATGTACACTCATTAATTATTTACAAGACAAAGAACACACCAAGTGGGGTTGATGAAGTAGTTCTAGCTACAACCGTACAAACAGTGGGTGATTAAATACACTAAAGGTTTCAGGAGGTTAAAATACAGCTACTTGTGCTTTCTTAAATTTGGGGTCAATAATTAAAGAAATTGTCTGATTGATCTAGTTTGTTATTTAGTTACCATGTTCACGTTAAAAGCAAAAGCCAGATGATATTGGTTTATTAAGTTTACTGCTGTACATATTTACATCCATAACTACACTTTTTTCCCAGTCACAAATGAATTAAATCTGAAAATAGAATTGTATTTCCTTCATATAAATTTTCTCCAGGTGCAAACAAATTGTTAGATTGTAATAAAAAAAAGCCAATGGTGATGATGTATCGGTACTGCTGGCCTGGGGTGACACTAAGGGGATGAAATTTAGGACGTTTCTAGGGATTCACACACTTTGGGGCTTTGAAAGGATCTGTTTCATTAATAGTAACTGTACTAGCAGTAATGAAATTGTATGTTTGGTGCATATTGGGTGTGGCAGGGGGACCAATCTCATATTCTTCCATAGGACCCAAATTTAATAGTGTTTCCCCGGTTGGTGGCTTAAAAATATAAAAAATTATAATGTCAAAGTTTTTATAATACAGTAAGTAAGCCATGAACCGGTGTATTTATTGTGATCCCTCATTTTTCGCAGTTAATGGGGACCAGAACCTTCCACGAAAGCTGAAAAACTGCAAAGTAGTCTTTGCCCCTAGGAATTTGTGTGTATGCGGGTACTGTACAAGAATGTTTCCACTCGTACTCTTATTGGTCCATGTCACACCGGAAACCAATCATGCGCCTTTATGAAAGCCCGTGGTATGTACAGTACTCTGAGTCAACTCATCTCTTTGGTTGACCTGCAGGGATCCTTCTCTGAAACAACGCTCCTTTCCACAATGTGGCTGCTGCTAACCCGCCAAGCACTGAAGCCGCAAAACTTGAAGCTGGCGAAGGAACACTGTATTTATTCGTTTCAATTCAACCATCTATATACATCGGATTCTGAGATGATAATCGTAATACCAATGTTTTCCACTAGAAGGAGATGATATTTACATTGTAATGGTCCAAAATATAAACCAATACTGATTCAGTAACAACAAAAGTGTGAGGCTTCAGGTAGAAGTTGGTTTGCGCAAAGAGGAATTTGAAACCAGTTCACACTAGCTCACACTCAAATCCTATGCTTTCAAATGTTTACAGATCTACATACAAACTCGTTTGTCGGGTGTTCCTCACAGTTGTAGTTTTAACAGTGGCTATCTGGTAGAAAGGTAATTTTCTTTCTGGGCAACCATACGTTTTGGGCGGTGCATTTCATTCTGTTTTTGTCTGATCAGCCAATAACACTTTTTTCTGCCCATTCTTTTTCTACTTAAGGTTCTTTCTGTGCGGTGTTTGCATGTTCTTCCTGTGTTTGTGTGGGTTTTTTCCGGGTACTCAGGTTTCTTCCCGCATTCCAAAACCATGTACATTAGGTTGATTGGTGGGTTTAAATTGACTATAGGAGTCAATGTGTGTGTGCGTGTGTGGTTGTTCGTCTATGTATGGCCCTGTGATGGATTGTCGACTCATCCAGGGTGTACTCCTGCCTTTTGGCCTATGTGTGCTGGGATTGGCACCAGTAGACCCCCATTACCTCGAATTAGGGAATAAGTGGGTAAGAAGATGAATGAATGAATGAATGAATTTGTCCCAGTCTACTATTTTCCTAGAGTTTTTTTGTTATTCATTTGAGATATATATTCTATAGATATTATAGATTCCTTAATCAGATTTATTGGTGTTTACTATTAAAAAGTGTTGTAATTTTTACATTTTAAAAGTTCTATAGAAAGCCAGCAGTGTTATGACTCATATGGAAATTTGCTACTCTAGAAATCTGGCAGCTAGAAATTTGTAAAATTAAACTCAATTAAATAGTATAATTTGAGAAATTATATGATAAGTTTATTTTTATTATTTTGGGCGAAAAGAACAACAGTGTACTGATTAAAAAGGTTAATCAGAATCCAGGATGTAGAGGTGTTTATGTGACTTACAATCCTCTGGTCGGTGTAGTCTCCGCTGCTATAAGCAGTGGCGAGGGTGGATGAACATTTCTCAGCATACCAAGGTGAGAGACCCTGCTGTGATGCACTGCTGATGGAAATAGTGAAGATGCTGTCTGTATATCCATCACAGTCACAATTATCACCCTGACGCCCACCGTTTCCTGACGCCCAAACGAAAATGGAACCTTTTCCACCGCGGCCCTAAAGACACAGAATTAACAACTCAATGGAATCTGTGAATTTTAATGTAATGTTGAAATTCTAAGGGGAAGTCACTTTAGTGTTAGTCAGTTTACAAGAAAATTCAATACCTTCTGGATTCCGTATTCAAAAGCTTTCTGTGCCAGACGACCCGGTCCCTCGACTGTTTTCCCATCATCATTCGGCCCCCAGCTGGCACTGTAGATGTCAACGTGGTTGGGGTTAAACCCAATAGAGCTCGCTTCAATAGCATCAGTTACAATTCCGTCCAACATTCGAATACCTGAGGGTTCAAACGAGGCAGGAGATATATTTGCTTTTCTTTGCTGGCATCTATACTTATATACTGATATATATATATAAACGTAGTCCTTTTATATATATATATATAATCACAGAAACCATCTGCCATTGAAGGTGATCAGTATGTTTAAGTCAACACTGTCTTAGCTTTCCAGTATCGGAGGGTATTTTAAAACTTTTAATTGATAATTTCTCACCTCCAACCTTTGAGTTGTAGGCTACTCCTACTCCACATTTGTTGTTGTCTGCTTGCATTGCAATCTCACCGGCACATCTCGTTCCATGCCTAAAAAACAGATTAAAATGGATTTTATGCTTTGATTCCAACTACAAGGCAAAGCAAATGTCTGCCAATTGAAATATATCTATGTATAAATAGTTATGTTGCCAGAATTACTAATGAAATGACACTTTATGTAAGTTGAGCATAATTTGTTTTCAGCTGATTAATTACTAATAAATAAAATCCCACTGACAAAAACACACCCTGCTATGGACTGTCAAACTGTCGAGGGAGTATCCTTGCCTCTCGTCCTATGTGCGCTGAGATAGACCCCCGTGACGCCGAATTAGGGAATAAGCGGGTTAGAAGATGAATGCTTGTGTGTGTGTGTGTGTGTGTGTGTGTGTAGTCAGACTACACCTCTACCTCCCACAGTATGAGTCACTCAGACGCATTGTGTGGGAGCCGGAAGCTTTGAGTGGTGAATGTTCTCTATTACATTTATTCTAATTACCAAACAGCTCAAGTGTTGCCATTTAATATTAAATGTGGGGTTCACACTGTTGCCTCACAGAACTGATACAATTCTTTAGGTCAATAAACCACATTTGTTCTTTTTACAAGATGTATTGTAGAATTATAATGATGTATATATTGCACTCTTATTTTCATTAAATATCAGTAAATCTTTAGATGATGGGTCCTGTCTGCATTGTACAGGCTTATTGGAGTTCGATTATCTGTATTTGTATTCTGTAGCTGATTTGTTCACCATTTGCACTGAGATGCATTATGTGACATTATTACAATATACATGCAGCCAAAGCTTATCATGAAAAATAATAAAACCATAAGCAGCTACAAGTATGTCTATTTTTTACTGGTTTTTACTGGTTTAAAATAAGAATTTGGTGCTTACAGTTCAGACCAGGGACAAATCAACATTATAAAATAATCTATTATTGTTTATTTTTTAATTTAATTGACCTTTTTTTATAATTATAAAATATCTATAAATATAATTAATCACAATATAAATTAGACTAGAGTGGCCTACTGGAAGTGTACTACTATGACTATGCTGATGATGAGCACAGATTTCAAGTGGATACAATAAACTAATAATGGTTAGCATGGTCGCCTAACAACAAAAAGGTCCAAGGTTCGATTTGCTTGCCTGGGTTTTCTCCAGGTACTTTGGTTTCCTCCCAAAAGTCCAAAAACATTTGCATTAGGTTGATTGGTGATTTTAAATTGCCCATAGGAGTGTGAGTGTGTGAGAGATTGACCCAAAATTCTGGAATAAGCAATAGGAGATTAATCTTCTTCTTCTTCCCCTTTCAGCTGCTCCCATTAGAGGTCGCCACAGCGGATTGCTCTTATCCACACTACCCTGCCTCTGCAGCTGCCTCTTTCACCACAGTTACCTGCATGTCATCCCTCACCACATCCATAAACCTCTTTCTTGGTCTTCCTTTTTTCCTCCTACCCGGCACCTCTATGTGAGCATGTGTGGTTGTTTTGTCTAGTTCCAAATTGTAATTTACTCTAAGATCTGAACTATGAGGGTAAGTCACTTACTTGTTCTCATTGGTGGAGTCGTATCTGGGGAAAGGGTCCGGGTCGTTATCGTTAAAATCATAACTGGCATTGGGATCCTGAAAGAGATCAATTCAAATTCAATTTACATTAAATATTAACAGGAAACTCACATGACTGTATCATGAGTACGATTGCTGAATCCTGGTTAAGCAGTCTAAGAATAATTTTTAACTTGAGGCAATAAGAAAATGATTTTTTTTTCTGATCTATATTTGTTATATTGTTATTGTCAACATCCATTTCTATATCTTTCATCAGCAACATAGTGAATCTTCCATCATAAAGCCGGCTATTGTGGGTTTTTCTGGCTTCATCACATCTTCTTACCCACTTATTCCCTAATTCGGGGTCTCGCGGGTCTGCTGGCGCACATAGGGCTAGAGGCATGGGTAAACTCTGGACGTGTTGCCAGTCCTTCACAGTGCCACACATAGACAAACAACCACTCACACACACATTCACTCCTATGGGCAGTTAAGAATCAACAATCAACCTAATGTACATGTTTTTGGACTGTCAGAGGAAACCGCAGTACCCAGAGGAAACTCACGAAAGCACTGAGAAAACATGCAACCTTTGCACAGAAAGACTTCCGGGCTGGGAAACGAACACAGGACCTTCTTGTTGTGAGGCGACCATGCTAACCACTACGCCACCGCACCGCCCTGGCTACATCACATAAAATGCAATTTACAGTACTCTCATTGTGTGACTGTGGAAAGCAGCCTGTTATCGATTAATGTTTGAGAACTACAATCACTAAACAGCACAGACTCTAAAGACTTTCTGATTGAGGAAAGATAATTGTAGACACTATAGCTCCACCTGTGTGGAATCGCAGACTCACTCTCCATCTCTGCCTCCTTTAGTCTGTGTGCATGTGTGTGTATGTATGTGTGGCCTCGAATTGCAGCGCATCTATTCATCTATTTGGAAACAAAAGGCAGAATACAGAGCTACGTTTGAATATTACACTTGCTATTCATTATTGTACAGTCTTTCAGCAAAATCGTGTTCAAGCATTCCTGTCTGCCTCCTGTCTTGCTTCCGTCACTACAAATAATCGTTCGCTTGGCTGGGGGTCGTCATCGCTATGGAAACAACCGAATGATGTTGTGGCGGGTGGAGCGGTCGGTTACTATAGTGATGCACTTACGTAATTGGGGTAGATGTCCGTATGATTCCATTCCAGGCCATCATCTAGCACAGTGATGACAACTCCTTTTCCTGTGATGCCTTTCTTCCACACTGGAATCACGTGAAGGTCTAGTTTCGGCAGTGATGATGATGTTCGTGTGTCTTGCTGGTGGGCAGGATACAAAGAGGAAATTGGTTAAAGAGGATGAAAAAGTCTTATTTGGGTTTGAGAACGAGTGTTTGTGCTTCTCTGGCTGTAGTATCTGATAGCTAATTTCCTTTATAAGCCAAATTCAAAACAATTGCTGACCTGTGTTTTAATGTCATGTGGTAAAATTGAATCATTGTTACATAATAAGTAGAATAAAATTGAAGCACTATTTTCCATTCCGGGGGTAAAATATATTCTTGAAACAATGGTACAATTTATTTTCAGGATTTGTGCTAATTCCAAAACTTGGCTAATCTCATTGGATCGTGTTTTTATGCTATGCTCATTTTCAGAACTAGCAACATTGGTACCATATAACTTCACAATATTATCTAGAGATAAAAAATAGTTTAAATATCTCAATTTCATGTAGTTTAATACAAGTTTAGTATGAAATGATGTTGTATTTGTTTACAAAAATAACTTTTGATATTATGATTAGAAAGATTATTTACTCGATAATAATCATCAGGAATACAGGCTTGGAAATAAACGAATTATTCTTGTGAATCCGAATCATTTTGGAATTGGAGACAATAAGAATATGATCTAGAATATAGTTTCTTGTCTTTTGACAATAACAATATAACAATCTGGTATGTCATGTATAAAACTTTTGTTGTGTATTTTTGGTTGTAATAGAGCTGAAAGATGTCTTCTAAGACCTCTATTCTCACAAACTCACGAGTTGGTCTGTAATAGCATTGTAGGGAACAATCTTACAGCATAATGATGGCTATTATGGGTTATTTAAAATAAAAGCATGTAATGTATAAGGGGGGAAATCACATGCCAAAAGAACGTGTGTACTGAAAACTGTTATTTTAAGAGTTTGGTGTACAGCCTTTTACTTTGAATTGAATCTGCTTATAATAATCAAAAGGTGCTATACTAATCTCATTGTTTAGACACTTCATTATTTAATGGCTCTCATTTGACATAAAAAGCGACGGATATAATCTTCCTATGTTGACCTTTTAGTGGGCTATTCACAGTCTGTGCGCCCTTTTGACAGATTAATAACTGTTAGATAAAGAATGCATACTTTGGGTCTAACCCAAGCTCATTATTGCCAGTTTTAACTGCTTAATGGTTAGAAAAGAGAGGTGAAGTGAAACCCTGCCCAAAATGGCTGATGACTCAGTGCTAAAGCTAAAATAAAGAGCTTAGAGATAGAGAATGCATTGATGTTACACAAGCACGACCCCAGGAATGACTCATAACTGAGATCTTTAGGCTGAGGGAGGGGGAAGGGAAGCAAACATAATACGTCACATGTATCAGGATTTTCACACTGTTAACCATAAACCTTCGAAATTCGCTAAAAACAGCCACAAAATCCACCATCTCTGATATCACCTGCTGATTTATTTTCTAGAAAATTACCACACACCCAAACATCTGCTAAGGCTAGCCAACGTCTACTCAATTACAGCAAACGTTATTCTATAGAAATGGACTGAAATGTGTTGGCGGTCATTTTAAAATGAATTACCACATAATGTATTCACCACACTATCCATGACAAGCTATCTCTTCTCTTTCTGCTCTCCTCTCAAACTCGGCACATTGTGTCTCCTCTTCAGACCTCGTATATCATCTTCACTCTCTCCCTCTCCCTTCTCTTCTCCCTCTCGTTCTTTACGCACCACTGCACTACGACGTTACTTACCACACACTAATACACTCTATTCAAAAATCCCTCTATTATTTTACATTGTTTTTTAATAAACAAACCTACTTCAATATTTTAGTGTGGAGAAATGTTGGTTATTTGACAATATCTAAAGCACAGTTTCATCCAGGAAGACAATGATTTTCACGTTTTTCTTAGACATACTCTCAGCCAATGGAATCTTATTTTAGAGAAGTGGGGTGTAATAGTGCAGTGGTTAAGAGGTTAAAGGGTATATATGTTGGTAACCCACATTGTCTATCCAATATTGCACATTACAAGGCCTGCAAAAGTGCAGGATTAACATAATAGACATAAAATTGACCAAATATCAAGTTGTTTTATTTTACACATAATCATAATTAAACTGGATTATATATTAAGTCAAGTGAAAAAAGGTTAATTTCGACACAGACATTCAGTATAAATGTATTCAGGAAAAAACGATACAGCAAATCAAACAGTTTATTTTTTGAGGTGTCCAATTAAGACTACAGGGAGTGAGACTTTGTGTGCGTGTTTTTTTATAGAGGGACTCGAACAATAGAAGAAGAGAATCCAACACAAGCAGAGATTGTGCAGCATAATGCAGAACATTACTCTAATTACTAAACTGCAAATGAAGCATTATGGATAGGATTAAAAACTGGGAGATGATGATATTAAAAAAGAAAGAATAAGAAACTGGTTTGAGGAACCATTCAACTCTTCCTCAAAACAACCCTCTAATTTGTTTTTAAAGCCTTTCAGGTTCAGGTGTAGCGTCCACCATATAAAAGCCTTTGAATAATTTATATGTATCCTAATAGGTCAATACCAATTTGTCCAATCATAGTTAGGTATTTAATACACTGCTAAAATGACAAATAAAATCATATTATTGAAGCCTGAATCTGATAGAAATCGAACATCTCTAACGGGGTTACATGATTTTGGGAAAATAATGGCATCAGCCCAAAGTGCATAAACAAATGTAATTATATTGTTGACCATTTTGTCTGTCTCTCATAAACCTTCTTCAGTCATATGTTCAAACGATGTCAAAATGTCAATTCAATTACTGTTTTAGGAAAACCAAGATAACCCAATTTGCCTTCTGTAAAATGTGACTCATTATAGATAAAATCATCATTTCTAAGGAAGATGACAGAACTACACACAGTGATTAAAACAAAGCATCTGAAGGTAACTCACCAAGTACCACTGCTGGTTCCACATGGGATCATCAAAAAGTTTGTCCACAGAGCAGTCCTTACATTGTCCACTCATGGGAGCACGCCTACTCCGTTTTATTTCATACTGCTGCTCAGCCCAAGACACCTTCAGAGAATAAAGAAAAACAAAATGCATCTATTTGACAGCTGGATGCCTGGTTGGTTGGCTTGTTGAATGGACTGATGTAGGGTTGAAGAGATCAAATTGTCTGCAGAAGCTACAAGCTACACTAACCAGATCTAGTATACTTTAAGCAATTACAATGAACTACTACAAACATTCATTTGTACAGACATTCCTTCTGTAATACTATCATCTATAAAATCATCTATACCCGCTTATTCCCTAATTTGGGGCCCTGGCGTCAGCTGGAGCCTATCCCAACTCTCTAAAGGGTGAAAGCTAGTCCATCACAGGCCCACGCACCCATTAGAAGAAATTTAGAATCACTAATTAACTTAACGTACACAACGAACCACAGTACCCAGATAAAGCCACGCAAACACTGAGAAAATATGCACACTCCACACAGAATGATCCAGGAATTGAATACGGACCGTTGCTGTGAAACTATGAAATTATGCCATTGTTAAAATAAACTAATTATTATTAAAGTTGCAATTGTTAAAGTTGCAATTGTTGATTAAAAGTAACAATTAAAAGAAACTCTATAGTGTACTTAAATCGAATAAATTGAATCACTTCATATTTTAATTTAATCCCTTTTTCCAGGTAAATAAAACCCAACAAATTTATTATTTTTAAAATTCATCTTTATTCATTTTCATTTTTTTTTTCAACTTAGGAACACATCCTTCTTTGAAAAATTAAATGCATAGGAATGGATGGATTTATAGATGATGTATCGAAGAAGAGAAAGATGGATGAAAAACTAATGATTGGGTAGGTAGACTGATGGATGGACAGAGGTATGGACAGAAATCTCAATAGATAGTTTAATGGAAAGATGGTTGATTTGTTGAGTGGGTGATAAATAAATTCAAGTTGATGAATTTTATACGAAAGTCTTACCCGGTCATCTTCTGACAGCCTTTTGGTAATGTGATCTGCACTTCTTTTGGTTCTGCTAGGATGGTAGTGATGCTTGAATAAATAATGGTTCTCTAAGGCCCCAATCTGCAAAAAGGATATAAGAATAAAATTCTTTCTTTTCTACTTTAATTTGACCATTTATCATGAACTATTTTCTCTTATAGATAAATAAAAGAAAATTGTTTGCATATTCAATATCTTGTAATTGTATTTATGTTATGGATTTTGCTTTTTCTTCTACTAATGACTTTGACTCTGATATCCTAAATATTATCCTGGTTGCATTTCAAATTTACGACTTAAACAACTTTAATACCACTGAGCAGTTTAGGGTTAAGTACCAGCAGTGGCAACTTGCTGGTGCTGGGAATTGAACCCTGGTCTTCCAATAAGCAGTCTAATACCTTAACCACTGTACTACCACTTCCCAAATATTACCCAAATATCATGTATATTTATTTTTTCATGTATTATATATTTTTCATATATTAACATTCTTGTTGTTTTTCTTTCTGTGCTGAGAAGGTAATAGTGTTATTTAGATGAATACATTTTGTTGCTTTAACGAGGTTTGAATACAGGTTTCTTTAGGATTTCATAAAGGTCGTTGAATCTATAAACAAAATATTTTGCTGTTAATCAACCCTCACACTAGAAGCCTTTTTCCAAAAATGTGATATGTACTTAATGTATTAATCTGTACCTATTGTAAACACTTAATGACCAGAAAAAGTATATATTAGTGGCTCAGAGATCAGAGGATGTCACACATGGCAACCTTTAAACAAAGGCAGAGATTATAAGATTATATATAAGATTATAAAATGTCATAACACAATTTTCTTACGAATGGCTGTAAATTAGACACGGAATGAGTTAAAATTTTCACATAAAAACTTAAAAATGTAACATCAGTATGTTATTGCTGTATAAACCAAACAAACCCTCATGTGTAAAACAAGCAAAAACCATGGATACTACAAGAAAAAGAGGATCAATAAGCAACAACCCTTCCATTTTATACATAAATCAAACAATCCCAAACCCTAGGCATAATCCAATCCCGACAAAACCATATGCATATTCCAATCCCAATGAAACCCTATGCATAATCCAATGCCAACAAAGCACCATGCATAATCCAATCCAAATGAAACCCTATGCATAACCCAAT
>JAOTRA010000016.1:2079141-2106998 GCA_026260255.1 Pseudolaguvia tuberculata
ACTCACTCACTCACTCACTCACTCACTCACTCACTCACTCACTCACTCACTCACTCACTCACTCACTCACTCACTATCTATCTATCTATCTATCTATCTATCTATCTATCTATCTATCTATCCCAGCGCACATAGGACGTACAATAGTCATGTTTTTAGACTGTGGGAGGAAACCGGAGTACCCGGAAAAGAAAAGGGAGATGGAAACTAAAAGCTGTGAGACGCTTCATGAGGCTGTTCTTCTGTTATGAATGTGATCCATAAGATACGCAGCATCACACGATCATCAGGGATCAGTTATGGAATCATTATTATTCAGGAATGCACGCAACATCACAAGAGAGCCCGAAATACACCTGAACATGAATCCAGGCAGCTGAGCAGCATCATATGACTGGACCACCTATGAAATGGAGGAAAGTGAGAGAAAGAATGAGTTATCACACCTACATCTATTTCTCTTTCTCTCGATTCTTCATTAAATCTAATATAAACAATAATCTGAACACGTCAGAGGGAGAATCTACAGGCATGTGCTGCCCTCAAGTGGCAAAGACAGAACATTACATCTGCTTTACAGCATTTTGGCCATGATGGTCATTTGTAATCATGATCACTTTTCTCCTATTGAAATATTATTGAAATCCAGATGATTTACAGACTCTGGATTAAACACAACATACAATAAGGTTCGAATTGTACAAGAACAGAGGAGACCAACCAGGAAGTATGTACACCTGAAAGTCTGCTGCAGGCCATGACGGGGAAACAGGAGCTTCCTGCTTGATCGTAATAAAAATCTGCAATGTTTTACACAAACAACAGAATTTGTCTGGATTTTACCCAAAATAATTTTCATTAAAATCATTAAACAAATCACTAGATCCATCCATCCATCCATGCATTCCAACCAATCCTTCCATCCATCCCATTCCAATTCAAACCATCCATCCATCAATTTCAATCTTTCCATTCCAATCCATCCATCCATTCCATCCCAATCGTCCATCCATCCCAATCCATCAATTTCAATACATCCATTCCAATCCATCCATCCATCCATTTCATCCCAATTCTCCAGTTCCAATCCATCAATCCCATCCAATTCCATCCATCCCAATCAATCCATCCACCCATCCATTCCAATCCCTCCATCGATTCATCCCATCCTGTTCCAATCCCTCCATCCATCCCTCCATTCCAATCCATTCATCCGTCCATCCATTAAAGCTATAGTTTCATGACAGACTTTAATTAAGAAATAAACGACCATGCAAAAAAGTCCACAATTATTTTCTTTAATAATCTTTTTTTAAGGTGTCACTGACAGGAGTATTTATGAACACATGCAATGGCTTTCTGTCCACTACACAAACAGTGATGAAGCTCATTGGCTAAACTTTCCTATGTCTCAGGCCTGATGCTGGACAGTGAATGTTCCATTCCAACAGTTTTATCAGCGTTTTGTGAAACTTTCAGTTTCGGGCTGAAATCAGTGCAGCTTCGGAGGAATTTGCTAGGAAGAGGAAGTATGTGTTAGTGGCTAGAACTGTATGTGTATCTGCTGATGTTGAGAACTTTCAATCCCCGCAGCCCGTGTCGTGGTTTCTGATGGATAAAGTGCACTTGATGTCTGAGCTTCAGGTAATGCAGCAGGCTCTTAGTCCACAGAATCCTGTTCTGAACCCAGAGAGTATCAACACACCACTGCAGCACCGTTGATCAACCCACCAGTAAGGCAAGATAGGAAGATTAACAAAAGAAAAATAAATCCAGAAAACAATCAGCTGTGATTTGAAAACCAAAAACCTGTTAGAAAAATGTCCCATTGTTTCTGGAGATCATCCCATTGTTTTCCTCACATCAATGCAGCAGGTGTTTAGGCTTCGACTGTCAGTTCTGTGTATCTGTAATAAGCTGCATAGCAAGTTCTCCATATTGTTCCTTGAAATCGCTCTCATCCCTGGAGATGATGGTCTCTCCGTTGTAGGCCCAACGGGGTTACCCATTACTCATCAGAACTCTTTTTCTTTTTTGTCCAGGGTTGATGACTAAGACAGGACAGGTCTGAGCGCTGCAACCGCACTTTATTAAAGGCACCGTATTATTAACCAGGGCAGAGGTGTGTGTGTGTGTGTGTGTGATCATTTGCCACAGCTCGTGTCCACCTGCACATGTCCTGTCAACCCACGAGGCTTTTAGAAAGACGACTAAGGCAAGTTCTCTCTGTGAAGTAATGCAAAGTGCATCTTTTCTAGGTTACTTTCCTCATAAACCTTTAATCCCACTCTTTTTAAATCATAGATATGTCTCTGGAATAAATTATATATATACACCCTATTGCCCCCCCCCCCTCCCTCCCTCTCCTACCGCAGCTTACGCTGTTTGGCCATAGAAATCTTTATAGAGCTTTTTTTTTTTTTTTTTTTTTACATAAAGTTAAAATCAGCAAAATCTCTGCTGAGCACCAGATGGAGCTCTGTTCTTCTCTGTTCCCTAACAGACCAGCGGAAACATGATTCAGTTTTTCTTTGCACAGACAAGAAGGAGGGAAAGAAAGAGAGAATATTTACTGTAAAATCAGTCAAATAAAAAGTATGGATTCCATAAAAGGTGTCTGTGGCCACTGAGGAAATCTTCTCCTGGACGGAAGAGGACTAGAGATGATCTGATTGGAGAGAGCAGATGACCTCAAAGCCTCACTGAACACCTTCCTCATCGACGTATGTTGAAGGAAACCAGCCGATCTGGGACCAGAAGGATAACCAGAGTTAAACATGGTGGCAGGAAAATGCTACTGACTCATTTGAAGTGTTGCCATTATTTTTATTACTGATAATCACAACAATTAAAAAAAACACTAAAGAGTAATAGCTTTGTTTTAGTTTTCTTTTTATTTTGACAAAATCTAACCTAAACAACGTTTTACATATTGAAGAAAATTAAGATCACTTTTTTTGGGATCCCTTGTGTTGCCAAGATCTGAACATAATATTTATTCGAAAAACATTTGCTTTTAAATAACTGAAAGCATAAAAGTCAGATCTTGGTTAAGCTTGCCATCTTGGGCCAGTTCAGATATGGCTCTCTGCTCCTCTGCCTTATCCTCCAGGCCAGCCAGGGTCCACAGAGTCTCAAAGCCGGCCGGCCGACCGGCCGGCCTTTGCCTCAAAGTTCAGGTGATCTGGGGTTTCAAGGGCCTGGACCTTCCACCATCCTCCTTAGGATTTTTGATGGGTTGGTGTTTGGGCATTGGGAGCCAGCCATAAAGCAGAGGAGATGTCAGATCTCTGTCAGACTTACCCCACTGGGCAACTGCAAGACTTTCTGCTATCATGTAGACATGTGCTAATGTCTAGTCATTAGTTTCTTGCCATTGTTCCTTTTATTGTGTTTAGGTCTAACTTGTTTAAGTGATTTCCAATCAGTTTGTTTATTTATACTCCTGTGTTTCAGTTTGTCTTGCTCTTGCTTTGTCACATGTCATGGCCAACGTTGAAACCCAAACATTGCCGACCAACCCTAAGTCTCACGACAATAAAAATGAATCAACGTTATTATGTCGACTTACTGCGACTTGTTAAAAATCTCATTCCAGATTTAGTTGCTCTTTTCTGTTTTAATAAGCTTTACTCTTTTGAAAAAGCTTTCCACAAGATCTTGGGAGTCCATTGAACCACAGAAGTAATTTGTGTGGAACTACTTTTACCTACTTACCCTGCCATTAGCCTCTCCTTTCCACCAGCCCTGATCTCCTCCAATCTTGCTGTAGATTTTGACGATATCACCTTCTCTTAAAGACAGCTCTCTCATGTCCCGTGCTGCAAAGTTATATCTGGCCACCGCTGTGCTCACCACCTTCGGTGTGAAAACTGTACAACAACACAGACGATTAATAAAAAGGATGAGACAAAAGAAACATCAACCAACAATACGGAGCGCAGGAGTGGTTGAGGACCCAGGTGTGTGATGCGGATGAACTAAATTGGAGTTTGCCATGTAGTCATGCATCACTGGAGACCATTATGTTGAAAGAATGCACAAGGAGAAGCGGAGAAAAAGAACAAGCATGAAAAAAGTTGAATGGATGGTTTATACTGTGGCAATGAGGCAGGAACAGAGAAAGAGTGAGAAAGAGTGAGAGAGAGAGAGAGAGAGAGAGAGAAGGAGGAAAAGAGACACAGAGTACCTGACCAGAAGGGAGCAGAGCTCTGGGAAGAGAAGTTGAGGCCTTGAGGACTGAGGAAGGAGAAGTTGTAGGAAGCACAGGAGGCTGCTAGGATACGAGCGAAAAGAGAGAAAACAGGAGAAGTAAGAATACACAAGCAAACAGACTCGGGCTAAAGAGATGGACAGAGACTGCCGCTCTCCTGCTTGTTTTACAGCCATGTGTTTCCACGGAGACCGCTTATACACGCCTTGACCCTGAACAAAGGCTGAGTTTTGGGCTTCTGGCCAGCGGGTGGTAGATATCTTTCATAATAGACCCTGCTGCATGTGCTAAACAGAGCTTATGCAGATTGCCAAGCTGAATCCCTACTGCAACCAAAAGCCCGAGTCATAGGGCAGATTCGGGGCACACAAACCACCAGGTGATTGACAGCTACAATAGGAAAAGGAGTGGCATGCAGCATGTGGGGGGGCGGGACCAGCAGCTGTTTCTTTTCAGGAACACTGTGAGGGTGAAAGAGGGCAATGCCAACGGTATATGGCAGGAAGAAAAAAGAGAGAGGTACAAACACAAATGGAGAAAAACAAAAGAGATACAGACACTAAAACAGGAAGTGGGGCTAAAGAGAAAAAGAAAGAACTAATTATTATAAAGAATGAAAGATTAAGAAAAAAGGAAGACACACAGCGACAGAGAGAGAGAGAGAGAGAGAGAGAGAGAGAGAGAGAGACTGGTGTGTACCTGGAGATCGAGTGCTGGCTCTGGAGTTAGAGCGCTCTCTGGACTTGTACGGGTATCGCAATGTCGTGTCCAGCAGTTTAAAGCTCTCTTTCAGTGAGTGACACTGATAATACTCCACCAGTTCCTGCTCACACAACACACACCAGCTCTTCATCATGCTCAGCTTTGATCATTCGAATGAGTTTAGTGTATCTCTTTACCAGCAAACTGTCAAATTTCTTAGCTTCTGTGATGTGAATCCAGTTGTCTTTCTCGATCACTTTAATGTGCTTTACTTCATCATTAAATCTGGCCAAAGGAGGAGGGAGAGAGAGTGAGAGAGAGAGAGAGAGAGAGAGAGAGGGAGAGAGAGAGAGAGGGAGAGAGAGAGAGAGAGAGAGGGAGAGAGAGAGAGACTGTTACATTTTGATAAATATCTCTAACACACTTACACTAAAGGAAAATATCCATCTGAAAAAAACAATAATCGGTAATTGATAGCCTCCATAACTTACAACCTCCATTCAACTCCACTCCAGTGGGCAACCCATAATCATTAAATTACTCCTTTATCCTTGCTTTTTCCCCCAACTATACCCACTGCTGACTACCCGGATCAGGGATGCTCAGTCAATCAGAAGCTAAAGTGTACAAATTGACATGGTTCCCCCCAACTTAATCTTTATCCCCCAGTTTCTGATGAACTGAATATACCTGAGGCAGGAAATGAGGACATGTTCATTTTAAATGAACTTTAAAGTGTCACTCCACCATCCACCATCATGTCCACCTAAACAGAGTGACGCCACTGTGCTTTAGCGGTTTCAGCTTTATAACCACTGTTCAAACAGAATCAGCGGCATGTCACTTGTCATCTGAGAGACCTAGTTAAATGGAGCGTTGGCTGTTACTCATCGAATTAGAAATTTGCTCAATGTTTTAAACAAAAGCTTTGTCTGATATCTGACATCATCATTTGCCACTGCTGGCCCATATTCCAATGACTTATGTGCGCTGGCATGTGCTCCAGCAGATCCCCTAACCCTAATCAGGGAATAGATAAATAAATAATAATGTGAATCAGGGACATCATCACATCAATCACATGTTTGCTCCTCACTTAATGCTGATGGCAAAGCGTTCAGCCTCTGCTGTTCGCTCTCGAATCAAGTATGTCCCGCTGCTGTGAGACTTCAGGAGGTTGTCAGCCTGCTGCCTTTCCATATTTCCTGCAAACCTGTTGCATGCATGCACACAAACACACACACACACCCCCATTCATATCATTCATCATCTCAGGTCTTACACAGAGGTCAGTACATGGAGAAAAGCTATGATGTGTATTGCATACGGCTGGGCGTAATCAATCATTAGCATCGATTGGATCTAGAAGTGCAATGCGGTTGTTTTTGATGAATTTTAGTTAGGTCAAATGTTCCTGAAGTGGTTTGATTATACGTTTCGTGCGGCTTCGAGTAAACTAGAAGCACAAAGAAAAAAAAAAATCAATAGTGCTGAAATTGAAAAACAAAAAAGAAGAAAAGGGACGTACCAAGGATAAACATTGTAATCCATCTCCCGTGAGGACTGACGAGCAGGAAACGATTGACACGGCTAGAGCGAGAGAGAGAGAGAGAGAGTAAGTAAGAAAGAAAGAGAGATTTTCGAATTTTTTTAATTTGCATTGAGATATTTAACGTCCTATTATGCTTCTGTTTATCAATAGTCAAATATCGATTTAGTTTCCTTCGATTAAACTTACAAGCACTGATGGTTTTAATAGAGAAGAATTGTTCTTCTTAATCAGCCTTAATGCAATAACGGAAAGATGTGTTCGTGATTGTGCTCAAATTCTGGAGTGCGATACCTAGAAATTTCCCCAGAAACAAGACGAGGAATGCTGACGATTCTATTCTGTAGTGTGACTGGCTGATGGACTCTTCTTGGCCTCTGCATGCACTTACACACCCCCAAACAGCTGTCTTTCATAATGTGTGTTTAGGAACCTATGTTCTGAATCAGCTGTTAATAAAAGCCCAACACTGTTGTGGCTCAATAGTTCACTATAGGTGTTGGGTTCCCAAAGGTTGCGAATTAATTTCCCAGGAACCCCATGACGTAAAATTGCACACTACAAGTATGTACTACATTTATGTAAATAATTCTCAAAAAAACATGTTCTTATAGTATGCTTATGGGTAGTACGACTGAAATTCCTACTTGAGCCGCCAGTCTGATATTGGCACACAAAATATGACATCATTCATCTTCTAGCCCGCTTAAACCCCAATTTGGGATCACGGGGGTTTGCTGGAGCCTATCCCATCGCACATAAGGCATAAGACAGAGGTAGAACATGGACAGGTCACCAGTCCATTGCAAGGCCACATGTAGACTCTCACACACTCCTCACACTTACTTTTATGGGAAGCACCAATCAACCTAATATCCATGTTTCTGGACTGTAAGAGGAAACTAGAGTACCCGGAGAAAACCCACGGAACACGTGGAGAACATACAGAGCCATCAGACAATCCCTCCTCTTTTTTCCAGCCTACAGTAGGTCATTATAATGTTTGCCTCTCCTGTAGTAATATTTTTTTCTCAAGACTTCTAGAGAAATTGACTAGATGAATGTTTATAGCTGCTTTGATAGAAATAACTTTTTTAAAAATGGATTAAAATAACAAATAAAATATTTCAATCAAAAAAAAAAAAAAAAAAAACACCACAATTGATTAGTTTTCTCTAATAGCCAAAAAAAAGTTGAAATGTGGTAGAGATGAGAAAAAGACATCAGTTAGTGATTTAGGCAAACGTTTTTAAATATTGTTCCTATTCATACGATATAAACAGAAAGTACAGAGAATATATCTGTGATGTTTAGTTCACTTTGCAGCCTTTTGAGTTGATGTAAATTCTTTTAGCATGAATTATTAAGTGACTCACCTTTGGATCCAGACATGGCTTTACACTAGAGCTGGGGAAGTAGCCAGTCTTTAGAGTCTGGACCAGCTTGCCCTGGGAGACACAGATAAACCTCAGACCTCAAACATTTATCATCTTTCTAATGAGCAACCATAAAGAAACAAACAGAAGTATAAGCTCACCTCCCACCACGAGGTGTCTGGATCTCCTTTTAACAGCTCAATGACATCACCTGTCTGGAAGGAGAGGGGGCACTTGCCTGGGGGAGCTGGAGTGCCATGGTAGTTTCTGATGGCAACCATCTTTGGTCCTAAAGTGGTGTGGAAAAAGATACACATTAGGAGTTTGGATCAATTTATAAAAGCTTTATAGATCAGTCAATAAAATGACTTAAGAGCTCAAACACCAGACAGGCATGTACATGAAGACTAAATAATACTCTATGGGTTTTATCCTGAAATTATATACAAGTTCACTGGATGGCAGCAGCGAGCTACAGCAAAAAACATCCAGATGTAATCGCTAAGGTCTCAATAAATATTTAACAACAATTTCTCCTTGACAAGAAAAAGGTCAAAGACACACAATCCTACCTGACTGTGGAAAACCAAGTTCCTGGAACACAGAAACCATCCACAATCATTATTATCAATATTTTTATTACTATTATTATTAGTAGTAGTAGTAGTACTGGTGGTTGGTGGTTGGTGGTGGTGGTGGTGGTAGTAGTCTGTTGAGTCTGTTTATTTTCCTGAATAAATGTCTATTATCCAACTAATGTATGCACATAAAAAGTTGTTATACTCACCGAATCATGGGGATCTACAGAAAGAGAGAGAGAAAAGAAAGGAAGATAGTGATGCAGAAATAAAAATGCAAAAGTAAAAGAGAAAAAGATGAATTGCAGAAAGAAGGAGGAGAAAAAAGGGAGAAGATGCTTGTTTTATTTGCCTCATTACATTAAATCAGAGATGAGCATATGGAACTCACTGATTTTACAGATGGTAATGACCTCCAGGCACTCTTTATGTGCACCGGTCTCACAGCGAGAACAGTAGTAACCCTGATAGAAGATCCCCCTACAGCGGTGGGTGGGTAACAGACACACAGAGGGGAAAAAAAGGAGAAGAATTATTAAGAACACTGACACCTTTTGGTTATTTCCAGTCCAGTAACTTGTTGACTGATCATTTTTCACAGAAGCATCATGGTGCGTGAGTGTAATGTAGCCTAAAACTCCGCCTGTAGATTGTCACCGCTGTCATAAAAAAAAAAAATTCTAAAATGAATCACGTTTTTACTGTAAGAAGGTTTACACGTCATCATGTGGAGTGTATACGAATTCGTGTCACCATAATTATGGTCACGTCTTACCAAGTGCAGAACACAGACTGGAACGTCAGACCACAGCACGCACACACACACACACACACACACACACACATACACACACATACACACACATACACACACATACACACACATACACACACATACGTTCCTGCTGTCGGCAATGGGGAGCCTAAATGGTTAATGCTCCAAGTTGCTTATCTGAGGATCAGGGTTCCAGAACAAGGCCTTCCCTTTCACCTCCAGGAAAGCTGTATTGTGCCCTGCACTTTGATATCCAAAAAAATCCCATCAACGTACTGTATATGTAACTAAAAATATGTTAGACAGGCGAAAGAAGCTAATTATCTTTGGGTTAGCCAAACATCATGTCTAACTTTTCCAAAAAGTCAGAGATTCAGTTCATTTCTGATAAAAATTCTAATTGAATTGTACATATGCGTTTCGGTAGCCGAAATGGGCAGAAATGGGCGTTACGCTGAGCAATCAATCAGAGGACAGGAAAATTTACATACACATACTGTCAGCAGTGTACCAAGAGGAACGCTACAGAGTGAAGAGGATAAACTGAATAAATATACAATTGAATGGATTCCATGGAAGTAATATTAATATTACTGGGTTTGTTCCCCCCCCCAAAAAAAAATTATTTCAGTGTTTCAGCAACAAAGAAAGCCTTGCTGGTCCTGATGGCATATTACTGATATAACTTAACATTTCATTCATTAGATTAGTGTTTGAAAAGATATAGTTATAGCTGTTCCTTGGATACCGGTTAGGATCCGAAGTTTTGTTGTAGAAATCAGAAGCTGGCATTTAATAGCTATGCGGTAGAAGAGCTAATCATCATCGCCTTCTTTTTATTGTCTCCATAGGGAACAATTGGACACCATACGAATATTTTACTTGCAATACACAAACACAGTTCACAAGACACACACATTTCCTATTTCTATTATTCGGCGATGTAGCTGATCATGGAATGTAAAATAATCGGATAAATCATTATGATGATGACGCAGCAACATTTTTGAAGATAGGCAAGTTTTGATGTTATACTATTGTAGGAGGTAGAATTATTGCTAGAATTGTATTATATTTTTGAGCTAGGCAAATGCAGTGGACCCCTAAATAACATGTGGTTCATTGCAGATGTGTGGAGTTAAATCGGGAAGCAGATGATCAGCTACAATAAACATAAAGCAAATTCTGGTGGAAAACAGAACTGCAGATTTGTGTGTTTTTTTCTTGCGATCTGTTTACTTTTGAGTCACAGAAAAGACATGACTCCCAACTTGGACCCGTTTTATTTTCAGCTGAGCAACCAGCTGCTAAATACGAAGTATATTCTGCGTGTGGTGAGACGAATCTGTCGTGTCCTTGGCCTTTGGATGTGTTCTCACCTCAGAAGCATCTTACAGGCTCGGCAGTTGGTGTTCTTTTCGAAGGTGTGCATCTGGAAGTCGTGCTGGTTGGCCGTAGCTCGCTCTGGCTTGATATTTGAACTATGGTTATAATGATAAGAATAGTTCCATGAACAACTTTTCCTGTTTATTAATAAAACAAAAACAACACAATTTCATTTTATATACACGACGCACATAGCCATCTCGAACTGTTCCATCCATTTTCTTTTGGTATCTTCTGTCTTACAGAAAAACTGGAAGCCTTGTTTGCCTTTTAAATGGATCAGATAGAATCCATAGGACCACTGCATAGGGCACAAACATCACAGTTAAACATACAACAGCTATGATGATGATGATGATATATTAGTCATAGAACAGAAAAAAAAAAAGTTGCTTCAATTAGTTGTAAATAAATATAATTCCTGTCTGACAACATAAGGAGGCTTTGTAGCTCTCAAAAATAATAGAACACAAATCAAAATAACTGCAAAGCAAAGACGGGGAATCACAGCTGCTGATCCAGACATAAATCAGAGGTTTGATTCGGCTTACCGTCTTTCCACTGGCCTGGTAGGCATGCGAGACGAAACAACAGAGAGAGAAAGAAAGAGAAAGAGAGAGAGAGAGAGAGAGAGAGAGAGAGATAGACACCCCGTTACACATGCAATCCTTCACACATGCAAAGTTGCTGAATGTTAGATTTCAAGAAATAAAATAGGCATATTTTATCAAATCACAGCTCTCCCCAGCATCTCTCCTGATTGGCCCACCCGAGATAACAAGCACCATGCCATCGGTTTGAAAAAAGATGATGCAAGCACAGTCCGCTTACATTACTTTATAACAATCTATCACTATACACAAAATCCCCCAGCACCACAAAGGAGTTCAAAAGGCGATAAATGTCAGTGAATACACAGCAGATCTAACTTTGATCACATCCTCCATCGCTTACCTTTTTCATGTCTCGGTTATTTGTTGGATCATCAGACATTTTGTAATACTGGAGCTCGATGATTTCTTTCAACTCATAGTTGTACACTTTTCTTTTGCACACAATGACCACTTTATCAAACAGGAAGATGTACCTGAAAACATCAGGGACAAAAACAAAAAGAAAGTTGTTGCACTTTGGCAACCCGTGTTTCAATCTTGGCTTATATAATCTTTTCTCTCTTTCTCTCTCTCTCTCTCTC
Organism: Pseudolaguvia tuberculata; assembly: GCA_026260255.1. Classification (NCBI taxonomy): domain Eukaryota; kingdom Metazoa; phylum Chordata; class Actinopteri; order Siluriformes; family Sisoridae; genus Pseudolaguvia; species Pseudolaguvia tuberculata. The sequence goes on from JAOTRA010000016.1 coordinate 2,090,916, forward strand.
TCTCTCCATTTCATCTTATAAATATGGGCAAAAATGGGCCAAAATATGTAAAATGAATAAAAAATAATAGTTGTATGTAAAGGTTATATTATACCTTCAACTCAAACGTCTTAAGAGAGTTTTTGTTTCTGTATCTTTATACATCATAGTTTTACATCGGTTCTATACCAGAACTACAAGACCCAAACACTTCTGTTCCAACATAGCAGTGTCCTTTAGCACAATGCTCCTGATCTCCATAAAGCAATAAAAACCGGAACACTGTTTGCGCCACAGATGGTCTCACTAAACACTGGTGTGGAGCTTATTAGAGAAGGAAGACAATCAGGTGTCTTAATACTTTTGTGCATAGTTTACTTTACCTGTCCTGTTTGGTGCGGTTAACTATTGAACACACTTTGAGTTCTCCGTCTATCTTTGGTCTTCCGTATTGTTCCAGTTTCACCTGCTGCAGATGACAAAGACAGTTTTCCTGATTTATTTTTTGTTGCTTTACACAAAAACAAGCTAAGTTTATTGCATAGGAAAAGGTTGAGCTTGTGAGTGCTTGTTGTTTGTATCCGACACACTAAACAGATCATTTCTTTGGGTCTACAGCTCAGATGGAAATTTTCTAACGAGTAACTTGCAACAGAATGAGAAAGGGAACGCTGCGCCTTGTTTTCCTGCCATGTTTCTCTTTTTTGGTGCAACAGGTGCATATGTAATTGCCTCCAAATTGAACACTTCCTACCCACATTGAAAAGAGAGTATACAGGAAGTAAAGTCTGTCCTGTCAGACGTCATACTCCAAAAATTGCAATGCGTTATGAGCACAATCGATTAAAGAAAACCCGAGATAACCTATGCAAGCGTGCGGAGAATATGCAAACTCTGTAAAGAAACCTTTGCCCGGAAATTGAACCTTGGACCTGTGAGACCCCATCTAATCATGAATCATATTCTAATGAAAAATACTACTTAAAAAATTATTTGTAAAGAATAATTATTTAATAATTCATGATTAGGTTAGTTGCATTTCAAATACAGTCCTAATGTAAACTGTCCTGCATCATTAAATGCGCCAGATATCATCATGGAATTAGTAGAAACCTATAGAAAGTTGCTTTACAGGTGATATTAGGTACAATAGCAAACACAAAGTGTATGAATCAGGAATAGAGATAATGATCTTCTGTCCCATATCCGCTATATAAAAATAGAGGTACACTCTTAACGTAAAGACTTTATAGCTGTCCTGATGCAGTTGCCTAGCAACATTGTTTCCAGTTTTTCACATGAATGCATTAACAGGACCAAAAGACGGTTTAAACGTTTCTTTAGAAACACAGAATTTTTTTTTTTTTTTTTTTTTTACCAAATTTTCTATCGAGCGCTGAAACTCCCAGATTTTCTTCAGAGTCTCATTGTCCCTTTTCACCTCGTTGATGTACATGGACAGGTCCTGGCAAGACGCATAGAGAAACAGTCAGACATCACATATGTCTGAATTCATAATGCACCATTTTATATATCATCAGGTATCATTTACCTGCATGGCTTCCAAAGCCTCCTTCAGTTGCTGTCTCTCCGGTCGGTCCATCGAGTGACTCACTAACTCCTGTAGGGCAAAAACACGTTCTTATTTAGCAGGGTTTTTCCAGGGTCACAAATGATGTGATAACAGTGTAACAATCGGATTTGTCGAGACAATGCAAAACTCCTATTGAAACTGAGCTACTGCTTTGTCATTAGGTGGATGTTTACAGACATATAAATGTGTACCGTACTATTAAACTATATTTAACTAGGTCATTTCTGATGGGATGTTATCGATTAGTGACTGTATATATGAGCTTTATTTCAGTGTGTTCACCTGATGGTGGCAGTGGACTGACGAGGAATTTCAGGTTTCAGGTTGTAAAAAAGTAAAGTTAGTTTCAGTTTATTTATTAGAATTCAATAACATTAGTATCTATATTATTAAAGGGGGAAGTAGTGGCATCGTGATTTGAGGTTTGAGATTTGAAGGTTTTGAACTGATACAAGAAAGACAGGGGTTTGAATCTATATTATTATAGGGGAAGTGGTGGCTTATTATTATTATTATTATTATAGTAGTTACATGGGCGGCACGGTGGCGTAGTGGTTAGCACGGTCGTCTCACAACAAGAAGGTCTCGCGTTCAATTCCCGGGTCATGGGTCTATTAGTGCAGAGTTTGCATGTTCTCCCTATGCCTGCATGGGTTTCCCCACGGTTACTCCGGTTTCCTCCCACTGTTCAAAAACATGTACATTAGGCGGATTGGTGAGTCTAAATTGGCCATAAAAATCCTAGCCAGTCCCAAGCCGTAGAAAGGGCATCCAGCGTAAACATGGAAACGGTATCAGCGGAAGGACAAAAGAATAGGGGGTATTATAGGGGGTGAAGTGGTGGCTTAGTGATTAAGTTGTTGGACTGATCCAAGAAAGACCGGGGTTCGATTGCCAGCTTCACCAAGCAACCACTGTGGACCCTTGAGCAAGGCCCGTAACCCCTAATTGCTCAAATAAGAGCCAAATGTTGTACATGTATTAAGATCTAATAATAAACTAAAGTGTAGTTGACTAGTAGAATATTTTAAAGATTCTTTTTTTTTTTTAACAAGGCTTATATATAAAATATATTCAAATTAGCATACAAATAGCTTTGAAATATTCAAGGAAATCATGATTCATTTATCTGTCTTGTGTATATATATCATGATCCGCAATTTAATCGCAAACACACGCGTTCATCTCAGCTGTCACACTGAGGCCCTGAAGGCCGCGTGCACACTAATACTTCAGCAGGAGTGAACGTGATTCAAACACCGATACTGTGGTACGGTCTGGAAATAGAAAGAGCAAATGTAATATAAATAATCATGTGCATTAACAGCCTCTCTGCCATCTCCCAGCATCCTCTGCGGCTTCACAGGGCATGATAAAGCTGATCCAAAGCTTAAAGAGTTTCAGCTTAAATATATACACTCTATAATGAATTACCATTTATTACCCATAATGCTCTGGGACAATTGAACTTTTATGTCCCCCATTTATGAATATCATTCGGTATGTATGCCACTGACCTTGAGGAGCAGGTGGTATTTGAGGACCCTCTGCATAGGAACCACCAGCAGATCCTGCAGTTTGAACTTTCCCTCCTGGACCTTCATGGTGCACTCCTGAGAAACATCAACAACACATAGATGAAAGGAAATTCTCTTGTTCACACCCATTTAAGCTTCAGATCTGATCGCTTGAGCTCACTGAGCACGTCGATAGAGAAGCGTAATAACGTGGAATTGATTTCTTGTCAAATAAGATGAAACACCACTGATATCATCTTTACAATCTTTTACACGCTTCCTCATCTCACGTAAGCACCAGCACTGTAGTAGGTACGGTTTTCTATGAACTCTTTGGTATTTGCACTCAGACTTGGTCAGCGGTCGCCTCAAATGTTCCAGTTTGTCTTGAACGATGCAAAACATTTTTTCTGTCCTTCAAAAGAAAACTGCTGATGAAGCGTATTTGTTCTGACAACTGATAACTTTGCTGGTTTAATCCACAATTTATGTAGAACAGACATTAACATGGGTCATCTGATAGATACTTGGCTGCACCTGGGTCATATGAATCTGTGTGCTCATGCTGCAAATCAATCATTTCCATTTTGTTGACAGACACAATGTTGGCAAACAGCAACATAATACAATTTCTATTCCTGAAACATGTAGAACAATATCAAACACAAAAAATAGGTAGGTTAAAACCGGAAGCTAGCTAATGTTAACATCAGGCACGTTCTATCCGGAATACAAGCTTTAGCATTTAAGTATGTAATAACAGTAGAGCTAAACGATTTTGCTGTAAAGTGTTCCATTATATCTCACATTTTTTAGATTTTTGATATCTAAAATTAATTTCAAGCTTTTCAAGTCGGAAGTTTGCCAATATTGGTGGAATTGAACTTAAACAAAAGACACTTAACTTAAAGGAGCTTGCATTTTTTGCTCATTATTGACACTGGAAAATTTGTATCATTCATTCATTCATTCATACCTGCTTATTCCCTAGTTCAAAGTCACAGGGTTTTGCTGGAGCCTATCCCAGCGCACATAGGGCACATATAGACAAACAACCACTTTACACACACATTTGCTCCTATGGGTAGAATCACCAACCAACCAACCAACCAACCAATTGAATGTACATGTTTTTGGACTGTGGGAGGAAACCGGAGTACCCGGAGGAAACTTAAGCAAACGCGGGGAGAACATGCAAACTCCGCACAGAAAGATTTGCTTGAGAATCGAACCTGAGACCTTCTTTATGCGAGGTTAACCACTACGCCAACGCACTGCCCCACATTTCTATCATTTTACTAAAATAAATAAATAAATAATTCTAGAGAGATTAGCAACCAGTTTATTGTTATGATATTGTGGTTTGTCACTGGGACAGTGAGCAGGATCAGGCAGGTTTGCCACTTTACCCATGGAAAATATCTGGATTCATTCACACACATCGTTATGTATTAGGATTGTATCAAAATAAAGAAATATCAGGGTGAAAATTTAGAAATCTTAACACCTGGATTACTTCTAGCTATCCGACCCTTCCTCCCATTCTGATGTGGTGAGGCATGAAGTCAATAAGGATCGAAACTCCATCGGCTCCACTCATTTTAAATAACAGCGGCAGCAATCTGATAAAGAGAACGAGTTTGATCTACGTTGAGGAAGAACAGCAAGTAAGTGAGCGAGTTTACCTCTACTTTACACTTCACCTCCTCCCGTGTGCTGATCAGTTCTTCCAGCGTTTTCTGAGCGTTCTCCACATGACTGCAGTATTGACCGTAGATCAGCAGCCTGGAAAAGACATGAAGCTACAGGTCAGCATTTCTATCCCCTTTCTGTGATTTATCAATCCTGCACTGCCAATGTTGGATAAAAGCAGCTGATCTGAGCTCCAGTTTGGTTTGCATGCTTAAATTAAAGTCCAAGAATAATTTGTAACAACTACACACACTATTAAATAAATGACTAGTAAGGTACATGTAGCTAAATCAATAAAAGGTGCAAAAAAAAAATTGTAGTTAAGGCGTTGGACTGCTGATCAGAAGATCATGGCTTTAAGTCTCAGTACCACCAAGTTGGAGTTTGGTGGGGTTTTTTTTTTTTGGTGTTTAGCGCAACATATGGTATGACAGCCTGCACATTCTGCTTTAAAACTTTTGCTGTTTGATGATACTAAACTACTACTTCTCCTTTCGGCTGCTCCCGTTAGGGGTCGCCAACGCGGATCACTCTTCTCCACACTACCCTGGTTTGATGATACTAAACTATGATACTAAAACACAGACGTAAAACAAAAAGTAAATTAACAAGTGCATGTGATTAAACTTTCATATAAATAAACATTCATTCATTCATCTTCTTACCCACTTATTTCCTAATTCGGGGTCACGGGCATCTGCTGGTGCCTATCCCAGCGCACATAGGGCGAGAGTCAGGGGTACAGCCTGGACAGGTCGCACATAGATAAACAACCATTCACACACACATTCACTCCTATGGGCAATTTAGAATCACCAATCCACCTAATCTGCGGGAGGAAACCAGAGTACCCGGAGGAAACCCACGCAAGCACGCCGAGAACATCAGTAATCTGCAAACTGGTACCATGCTGGATAAAAAAGCCCATAAACGTAACTAGGTGAGACTGTACCCTTGGCATGATTGTGGGTCATAGTGCTGTTATAAAGCTGATATGAGAAAGCATATGTGGTACATTATATCCAATTATAATTTTATTTTTAATGCTTTGGAGGGATTCTACAGCTTCTGTAAACAGCTGTTATATAATTCTAATGGCTCACAAATCTCTTCCCACGTCAGAACATTTCCCCAAGGCTTTCTGTTTTTAATGTGCTAATATAGGTCATAATGTCTTAAGTTGCTGTGATAGAAACTAGACTATTAAGAAAGAAAACGGTAAGAGAAGCCTTTCTTAATTTCTGTGAGCAAATTCTGCCCAATCAAAACAGCTGGAATTCCACCGTGATTCTAATGTCCTCCTCCTCGGATAAGCTACTATCTTTCTCGTTTTTTTTAGATACACAGAACGGGAGAGAGGGAAAAGAGAGAGAGAGAGAAGGATGGTTTCAGGACAGCGCTGACGTGTCCTGGTGGTGGGCTCCTGTGTGCTATTGTGCCCCTGGGCCAAGCAGGCCTTATTAACGGCTGGTGTTGAGCGAGAGAGAGAGAGAGAGAGAGAGAGATGGCATTGCTCTTTTTGAAAAGCGTCTGATGAAGATTAATGGAAGTGCTCTTCAATTACGTGACACAACACCAACTTGTTAACGTTCTGGAAACGTTGGGGCAGGTGTCAGAAATTAGCTCTAATAACAGATGTCATCGATATAATTCAACATGAAGGTCTTTTTTTATGAGCCAATTTCCCTGTCAAATTGTATTAAAAATGTACTGCTACAGAAAGAGAAAAAGAGAGAGAGAAAGAGAGAGTGAGATAAAGAGAGAGGGGGGGATAAAGAGAGAGAGGGAGAAAGATAAAGTCGAAAATAGAAAGGGAGAGGGAATAATAATTTGTTTTTCATTAAGCCTTTCTAAAGCTTTTGAAATGGAGCTCATTGGTGCTTCCATCACTTCTATATTTGAACAGTTGTCCAACCTGTGTCCTCGGTGTAGTTAAAGGATCCATTGTATGCACCGCAAAATTCAGGTAGGATAACAAGGGACTTTTTGCATACTGTCAATCGAATACTTGGACATACTATTCATTTCACATGGTCAGTTTCAAATAATATATGCGATGAAAGGATGAGATTCCGGACATGGGCAAGAAATATTGGTTCAGAAAACGCTTGTCTTAAACTAAAGATCAAGGACCTTGCTCAAGGGCCCAAAAGTGGGAGCTCCCTTCTGCTCTATGACTATAAATCTAGCATCCGTGGGCCATTAAAACCCCCAACCCAACAAACATATCTACTATCCCAAAATCTATGAATTATACACATCCATTAAAAGGGTAACAGAGATATGCATTACCTAATTAGCTGAGTAGCTGGACAGTTGAGCGGGCAATCCTTCATACTTTTACACCTCATCCCATTTTTCCATCCGGCTTTAGGGCACTTGCCCAGGAATACAGGGAATGTGTAGGGACATAAAAGCATGCACTTTAGCCATAATGTAACAATTTGTAGCCGTGCACAGGATTAATGCAACAATAAATGATGAAGATCCTTTTAAACAAGCTTACATGCTCTCGTTTGGTGAGCACATGCCGAAAGCAAAAGTCCTTACAGTCAGTGACTTAATGGAAATCATTAGATTGCTCTCATTTATGTAGCCGCTAGACGAGAGAAGAAAGCATCGGATATGTTTCGATCAGTGGGTTTGCAGGCTTGGAAACAGTAAAGACCTGATAGTGTCGGTTAAGTTTGAATGTTTTACTATTATTAAGAAAGCTTAAGAGATTTTATTACATTGACAACCTTTAACAGATGCCCTTTTCCAGAGCGACTTACATTTGATCTCCTTTGTCCAATTGAGCAATTAAGGGTTAAGGGCCTCACTCGGCCTCACTTAATGGAGCTGGGAATCGTTTTCGAGTATCAGTCCAACACTTTAACTACTAAGCTATACCCCCATTCTTTTATAAGCAAATAAAATAAATTAAGATTAATAATTGGACTGGATTTTTTTTTTTTAATTGGAATTTTGCTGAACAATAAAGGTAGTAACAATCATTAATGAAGTGGTCTAAGTAGTGAACCAAGAAATGATCTTCTAATCAAAATATTATTAGGTTCAAACATTATGATAGGCTTACCTACCTTCCTGCTAACAAACGTATATATGACAGAGAGAATTCATCATCCAGACAGGAAAAAATGTTGGCTCATAACAAAAAAGTTAAAACCCATATTAAGTTTCCACACTGTACTCGAAGGAGTCAAAGGAGTTTAAGGATCTGAACGATAATTTTGGATTTTGATGAAGTTTGATGTGTTTGGAGAGTAGCATAAAAGCTTGTGTCGTTTGTGGACCATATCGACAGACGTTTTTCTCATTTATCCTAAAGAGCAGATCATGGTTAAATACTTCAACAACGATATACAGATATTGGATAACTTTTTTGATAGCCAAAATGGTTAAAAATGACATGGTTAATGTTTACATTTAACATGTCTGGTATTTATTCTATTGATGGTTAAGACATTTGCTCAGAATCCCAGCAGTGGCATTCTGGAAATTCAACCCATGATAATCTGATCAGCAGTCCAGCGCCAATAGCATCATGACCTGAACTTGAAAAGAATCAGAAGATGGAATTAAAATTTTTTATTTCATTTGTTATTCTGAAATCTGCAGAGCAAGATTTCCCTTAAAATACAGTATTGGGTGTAGCCGGATTGTTTTTTGGGCCTTGTACAGAGAGATAAGCTGTTTTGTCTGTGTTTGACGTCATTAGTGTCTGAGCTGTCCTTTCCTGTTGTTCTCTCCCCTTGCAAAAGGATTATCTTGTTTTTTCCCTCTTTAAACTTCATTTTTTTAAAAATTGATTCTATCCACCGTCTAAAGCCACGTCTGATCATCTAAGCAACCAGAAGCTTCTGATTAATCCGGACGGGTTTAGATTGACTCGTCAAACCTCTCGCGGCACTCGATCATCAGTCTGACGCTGGACATTAGCTCCTGATATTGGACAAACAGCGAACGACACCTTCAGTCGATCGTGGCTCCATACGTGTCTAGTTGAATTTCTCATGTCTAAAGGTGATATAATGTGTCCAAGGTGCAAGAGTGCTGTTTCTGTAAGGCTTATCGCTTGGATGGGATTAGTTTGGTGATATTTACGCTCTCCTGCTAGTTTACACGACAGGAGAAAGCGTAGGGCCGATACCGAGAGTTAGGTTCCGGGAAAACCATTGTTTCTTAAATGCGAACCCTCTCTTGAGGTGGGAACTTTAGCCATGGCTTGTAAAACATACGCTTTTTATCTTGGGCTTCGAGTGTGATTGTTGGTTTTCTCATTACAGAGAGCTGCCATGCATGCTATTGTAAAGAAAATGCTATTTTGGTGTTAATGCTACATCCGTTAAGCCTCCATCTGTCGCACTCCTGACATATGAGCTGCGACTTTTGATTGGCTGAGATTATAGTAACAGCCTTTTCACCTCTAGAGCCCATCAACATTCCGGCTCTAGCTCAGCTCTATCAGGGGCAAATTACTTTTAGAATTAGCCTCTTAAGTACTTGGCATCGTGTTGTAAATCCTGTTTAAATACATCTTGAACTTTTGCTAACACTCCAATCTAAAACCCTTTTTTTCCCCTTGACTGTTTTCTCCTTCAGCAATGAAACACCCTGGCATTTCTCCTTTGCCCTTCAATGACTTAACATACTGAAAAGCTCGACTTGTGATCATTTTTATTCTGTGAAATGCATCGCTGCAAAAGGTCACCGGGACATACAAGAGGAGATAACCAAATTAATTAAAATCTGCCGAGGCTCGAGAGCTACGGAAAGAGGCGTGAAGCACTGCGTTCGGCAAGTGGCTTGAATTCCCAGGCTGTTTCTTCCTTTGTAACGAAATGAAGGAAGAAAAGTGCACACTTCATAATGAAACAGAAACACGTCAATCAACAGGAGAATGAAAAAGAACAGTGACGTAATCCGGGTCTAAAGAAACAAATCATTTGCTAAAAATACTCTGAATGCCTTAATGTCAGCAAATGTAAATATAAACATTTGTGTCAAAGAAAAGGATTATTTCCAGCCCTTTCAGCTGAACAACTCAATCTTTATGGACGATTGACTCTATTAGATGTTACTCCTGCTGGATTCTCTCTCAGCCATCAGATCATGATGGGGCACAAAAGTGATGATGATTGATGAGTGTCGGGTGTAAGAGACAACTATAAATCTGTTGATAATTGTTGTGAATTTCCATTGTTTGGGACAGAGTAATGCGGATATCCACACACACAAGTTTCCACTGCTGTAGACACCAATGACAATCGCACAAATTGTACTTAAGTATTCACTATATTTAAGTGTGTACCCTCCTGACCATTGAAAACGTTCATCCATCAGTATATACCTGTATGTCCTACAAGGGAAGGAAATCCACAAACTGGATAACTTATAACTTATAACACAAACTTATACCTTATTAGAAGGTTAGCTTTTTCCTTATGCCTAATAAAACTTTTGGGGCATTAACATTAAAGTTTTTTTCTTGGAAATTATTTACTTTTACAATAATGGAAGTCAGTTACTACTGAGTACCCGGCCAAATACCTTATTATTTTCTACATTGCCCGACCAATAGAACATTCCATGGTGATGGAGCAGGTGCTACTGCCCGCCAGTCAACCAAAAAAAAAAAAATGAAATGGAAAAAAAAAAAGAAAAAAAAAAAAAAAAAAGACAATTAAATGGACACACAGTCAGGAAAGAGAATAAAAAACGTCATAGTTTGTATAGCAAGACAATCATTCGCATAGATAATGTGTTACAGACTCACTTAAATAGTAGGCAAGGTTAACCATGATACAGGAAGTAATCACATTCAGGAGATGGTGTGAGGGCAAATCATGACATGCTCATAATAAATGTACCCTTATAACAAAGCACTAAGAACAAGGGCATCCTTCGATGGTGTACTGTAAATAGCCAGGAATGTTGCCGAGTCAGAGATCGAATACAGAATATACACACACAGGCGCAGATGACTAAAAGAGTACTGTTTCAGTGTTTGGGTGCTTCTCCATGACACATTAGCAGAAAGGCTGGATTAGATCACAAGCTTGGAGGTAAGATTAAAAAAGAGTGGGGGCGAAAGAGGCGGTATTGTCATGCCAGCACCACACAAAGCAGCCCTCAGGCTTTAGAAAAGAACCCACTAATGAGCCAATTACCCCCACACACACACACACACACACCATCCTAATGTCCTGTTTACAGCTCTTTATTTGATATCAGGATCTTTCCTCAACTGATTTACTATCAAACGTGAGCAGATCAGAACATACACACAGTCACCTGCAACTGACTATGAAGCAAATGCGCTTGTGCACACTCGATTCTCTAGCCAAAGGAGTCTTCTTCTGAGAAGAAAGATAATAAAAAGCGTGGGTTGGATGTGAGGGAATATTCCCAGAGTTCTGCTGTCAGCCTGCGCAGTCATTAAGAAAGCCAAACCCATGATTATCTCTGCCTACACCCCAGCGGGGCGGCTAGCACGACTCACGTACAGCTATGCAAATTCAGTCTGCACCCCGCAGCTGCGCTCTTCACCGACCCCATGCCCAAGTCTCCATACGCCTTATCGGGGTCTGCACTTCTTCGAAGTGGTCGAGGCACCTTTCAGAACCAACAGATACGAAGGTGAACTGAAAGTGAGTTAAACTACAGCTGGAGGAGTGATAAAGTGATAAAGAAATAAGAAAAAACAGTTAATAAAAAGGAATGATCTTCTTCTGCCATTTATCCAGGACCGGCTCGCGAGGACAGCAGTCAAATCAGGGATGTCCAGACATTCCTCTCCTCAGGCACTTTCTCTAGCTCTTCCGGGGGAACACGGAGGCATTCCCAGGCCAGCCGAGAGATATAGTCCCTCCAGTGAATCCTAGGTCTTCCCCTGTGCCTCTTCCCAGTGGGACATGCCCAGAACACCAAAAAAAAGGAATCGTTTTTATTTGAAACATCTCCATTCTTGCAGCTATTGATTTAGTGGGTAAACTAATCTCACCTAGAGTTGGATTAATTTTTAGGCATTTTGAGGAATATTTATATGATCAATATAGAGTCACTCATAGCGATGATAATTATTACTCAGAACCAGTGGAGGGCAGACATGAAGGAGTATGGCTGGTAGACAGCTTGCTGGAAACCTGATAATAACCACTGGTTTCACTTTAGGTACAATAAATAATTAAACAACATACAGACTTGGAGCATCCTTTTAGATAGCCAGAACTCTCAACAACAACCACAAGGCAATAGGCTTCATACATATCTTTGATACATAGATCTTATTTTTAGGTTTTATTTTCATCCAAATGATGGGCAAACTCGCTCCTGGAGGGTTGGTGTCAAGCCGAGTTAAGGTCTAATCAAACACATCTGACTTAACTAATCAAAGATTAGGCAACCCACCCCTGCTCTAGAGCCTGTCAATAGCAGATTGATGGTATTGAAAAGTTTGGCATTTGGCAGATGCTCTTATCCAGAGCGACTTACATTTGGTCTCTTTTTACAACTGAGCAATTGTAGGTTAAGGGTCTTGCTCAAGGGTCCACAGTAGTTGCTTGGGGGAGGTAGGTATCGAACCCCAGTCTTTCTGGTATTAGTTCAACACCTTAACCACTAGGCTACCACTTGTACTGCTACTGGACACACTATCTTTGGGTTAGGAGGTTCCATATTTATATATTTAATCTATATTTTTATATTATTAATGATATATATATATATATATATATATATCTATATATATACAGTAGAGATGTTTTAAAATGCTATCAGCGTATCTGCATTTATATTTAATGAAGGAAAAATGTGTCAAATTACCGTGATTCTAGAAACATAATCATCCTGCATATCTTTGTTCCATCTGGAAGATCTACAACAAGCAATTCTTCAATTTCATACGCAACAAAATATTTGTTTAGTCTGCCACTAATTCACAAGACGTCTACTCTAAACCTATTTATCTTCTTGTAGAAGATAAAATGGACTCCAGGCTCGTCTTTGCTCCTTAGTAAGTAAACACTTTGTCACGTATAGGCATTTCCAGTTAGTGTCTCTGACTAATAAAAACACTGTGATTATACTAAACACAGCAAGAAAAGGCTTTCAAAAAACGCCACAGGTAAGTAAACCAAGTGTCCTGGAAAGCTGATGACACAGAGCAGGTAGTGAGGCATGCTAAGAATTAGCTTATGGCGATCTTCATGTGTCTAAAAAGATCTGCACTCAGCATGCGTTTCGGACCAGAAATCCAAAACCTTGAAGGTCTTTTCCACAGGGTTTATAATTATACCTAAGCCATACGAATTCCAAAAAACACCGAAGCATTCACACTCTAGGCTAAAGAGAACATTTATGTCCTTTTTTATTTTTATTTATTTATTTTTTTTACACATACACACAATAGATTAGGTCTCACTGACCTTTCCTTGAAGTCAATGAAGATCTTCCCAAGTCCGCTACCTCCAATCACCATGTTCTGGTCGATAGCCCTCATCAAGGCGAAGTGGACTCTGATGATATCCTACACAACATTACACTGTTAGCATGTGTTAGCAACAGTTTACTTTATAAATATACTAGCGGGTAATGAACCACTTTTATTACTAACAAACTCTTCAATCGCTTGCTGTATGAGAATCGAATGCAGTTTTGGATTTCAATATTTTCAAAGAGTTTCCATGACTCTGAATCAACTTGATTCATCTGCTGTAAGTGGATTACATTTGGTTGCTTGCGTGGGTTTCCTCCGGGTAATCTGGTTTCTTCCCACAGTCCAAAAACATGTAGATTAGGTGGATTGGCGATTCTAAATTGCCCATAGTAGTGAGTGTGTGTGTGAGTGGTTTTTTGTCTATATGTGGCCCTGCAATGGACTGGCAAATAGTCCAGGGTGTAACCCTGCCTCTTGTCTTATGTACGCTGGGATGGGTGCCCGCAGATCCCTGTGACCCGAATCAGGGAATAAGAAGGTAAAAAAATGAATGAAATGTATAGCAAATTGCTCCAACCATGATTTGACTGAATATGAAATCAACTGCTACTAAACTTGATTCTAAATTGACTTGACTCGACTCAGATCAACTCGAGTAAAAATTAAATTGATAGATATGTTGGAAACCATAGAAAGCTGCTATTAGATGAATAGTTATAACTATCCGAATAGCTTGATTACAACACAACATTCACTATGTAAGCAAATAACTCAGACCAAGCAATGTTTTAAATAAGGTATTTGAACATACCTCCAGATTCACGAATATGACTTTCATCTCCGGTGGAGTCAGGACTTGCTTCAGGGGGATCATATAACTCTGGCAAAAGACAGAAGGAAATGTTATAGTATAAACACTTTCATCTGCCCTTTCTGCTGTGTAACTGTTCATTAGAAGCACTGCTTTCTATGTCCTACAAACAGCTGCGGTAATTCAATTCCTGTCCTGTAGCGCAAGCGTGCTGTATCCTCGGCACTCGCGCAGTCTCAAAGACGAAGCCGTAAAATCCTCCTGCAGCGCTCGCATTTTGGTCCCAGGCCTCCCGCTGATGCAAACACGTAATAGGTTTGACAAAACTTAGTCAGAAATATAGCACCGATGCCAATTTTCTCAACATCATGAAACCTGCGTTAAAAAAAGTCATGAAATCCTTTTTCTCAGCTGAAAGGTAATGTAGAACCGATATTCAAAGAATCTATTGGAGCAGAACATCTTTCATTTCCCATCATGATCTTAGTACTGCTGTCCAAACAAAACTGACTGTTTATTAAAAGATGTCAGATAGAAGGAGTGGATCGTGTTTCTCACACAGATGAGAGGAAAGTGCATCCCGCAGATAATTCTATTCAAATGAATGTAAAACGTAGAAACAATGATCATTAGCAGTACCAGTAAGTAACAGTAACAATTCATTTGTATAACAACGATGAAAAATATGGCAGCCCAGTGGCATAGCAGTTAACACGCTCGACTCACAACAAGAAGGTCCCGGGTTCAATTCCTGGGCCGGGGATTTCCTCCGGGTACCCCGGTTTCCTCCACAGTCCAAAAACATGTAGATTAGGTTGATTGGTGATTCTAAATTGCCCATAGGAGTGAATGTATGTGTGTGGGGTTGTTCCCTCATGTATGTGTGCCCTGCAGTGGACTGGTAAACCATCCAGGATGTACCCTTGCCTCTTGCCCTATGTGTGCTTGGATAGGGTCCCCCGTGACCCTGCATTAGCGAATGAGTGGATAAGAAGATGAATGAATGAATGAATATAATATAATATCCCTTTCTGCATCTTTTCTGCCATCTAGACATATAATGTTGAATAATGTACATATTTAATGTCATATTTATTAAAGAAAATAAATTCATAAATAGGTTTCATAGATATCTTTCATTATTTCATGAACCTCCAGATAGAGTAAAATCTGCCAATCATGAGGGAAAATGTTGAATGATATAATATACACATCTATTTAAAAAAATGATCCACCTTTGGAGTTAGGTAACTTGAGAAATGTAAAGATTTAAATGTGCTGTGTGATGATTCCTATAGAAGAGAAGAATGAAATAAAGAGAAGAATGAGAGAAAGCTGGAGATGTGTGCTTTAGCAGGTGTGACTGTTGGAGTACATATAAAAAGCAATGTTTCAAGGACTTGCTCAGGGCTAAGAGCCAATAGTATTGATCTGCTTAGGCAACACATGTATGGTCCAATTAAGCTCTAAAACGAGAAGTTTAAGGAAGCTTTCCAAAGCGTTTCACTCTTTTATACTCTTAAACCTTTTTTTCCTTATCACTTTGCTCTTAGCGATTCTAAGGTGCCCCGCGGGCACAGAACAATAACTAGAAATTGGATTTAATTTTCCCTGATTTAAAAATCGAATTGGATATATAAAGAATTGTTACGTATTACGAAATGTGACAAATAATTATAAAAAGGGACAAATATTTAAAATTCTAATTTATTTATACATTTTTAAGTATTTGGAAATAAAATGTTATAACGCGGTGGTGTAGTGGTTAGCAGGGTCACCTCCAGTTCCGATTCGGGGCATGGGCTCCTTCTGTGCAGAGTTTGCATGTTCTCGTCGCACTTGAATGGGTTTCCTCCAGGTCCAAAAACATTTAAATTAGGTTGATTGGTGATTCTAAGTGGCTTATAGTGTGTGTGTGAGCGGTTATCGTCTATGTGTGGCCCGGCAATGGCCTCACTCAAGGGCCCACAGTAGTTGCTTGGTGGAGGTGGGATTCGAATTCCGGTCTTTCTGGTATTAGTCCAACACCTTAACCACTAGGCTACCACTT
>JAOTRA010000016.1:2124395-2136551 GCA_026260255.1 Pseudolaguvia tuberculata
TGTGTGTGTGTGTGTGTGTGTGTGTGTGTGTGTGTGTGTGTGTGTGTGTGTGTGTGTGTGTGTGTGTGTGTTATAGACTGTTGACCTGTCCAGGGTGCACCCCTGCCTTTCACCCTATATGCATTGAGGTAATTCCATTGGGAATAAGCAGGTAAGATGAATGAATGATATGTACATACATATAAGGAAGTCAATTAAAAGAAATATGCAGTCTTCCCATAAATGTTGAAAGTAATAGCAAGGTGTGTGTGTGTGTGTGTGTGTGTGTGTGTGTGTGTGTGTGTGTGTGTGTGTGATACTTGATGGGGGGGGGGGGACAATGATCTCTGTGCCTTGGTGCTTGTAAATCCCTGAGTTTGGCTGGTTTGATTGGAATAATGAATGGATTTGGGGAAATATTCCGCAGGAGAAACATGGCCACAAACTGCTGACTTCAGTATAACAAAAGAGATGAGATGAAAATCCAGGCAGTCGGTGAATAATGTGGCTGAAAGTTTATCCAATATTTCTAGCCAGTATTTATTCATTGATCCTTCTAATTCTAGTCAGTAGATGAGTATTTTACATTATGTGTATATTTGTTTTATTGCGATTCAGCAGATTACTTTATTTACATAATTATTTCTAACAAAATCTATCATGTAAACTAGGTGACCCGTAATCAACCCCCTCACCCTGTAATCAAGCCTCCAATGACGAACCAGAAAAAGGCGGAAAACTTTCCAGGTTGACCTTTTCTGATAAGATTTACATAGAGGAGTCATGTTCAATCAGACCGGACGGAGTGCACCTCACACTGTGATGCTGCTTTGCTCCAGTAATAATCAGCTTTATTTGGAATGAGCAATGACTTTCAGCTTCCAACATGATGAGCTGTCACTAAAGCTGGGCAGCTGATCCATCACCGGTGACTGGTTACTTCATCAGGTGGAAGGAAGGAAAGCAGGAAGGAAGGAAGGAAGGAGGGAGGAAGGCCTCTATATGAAAAGGGCGGTGCAGTGGCCACGGGGTTAGTGCCATCTCTTCACAACAAGAAGGTCAACAAGAAGGTTCGATTCCCAGATTGAGGGTCTTTCTGTGCAGAGTTTGCAAGCTCTCCCCGGTTTTCTCTGTGTACTCCAGTTTCCTCTCATAGTCCAAAAACCATGAGGAAGGTGTTGGACTGATAGCGGAAAGAGCAAACACTGTGGGCCCCTGAGCAAGGCCCTTAACCCCCAAATGCTCAGAGATAAAATGTAAGTCGCTCTGGATAAGAGTCTCTGCCAAATGCTGTAAATATAAATGTATATTAGGTTGATTGGTGATTCTGAGTGGTGTTCGTCTATGTGTTGCCCTGCGATCGACTGGTGACCTGTCTAGGATGTACCCGTGCTTTTCACCCTATGTGCGCTGAGATGTGCATATAGCAGGTTAGAAGAACAATGAATATCTGACCTGAAAAACTTCTCCAGTCAAAAATAATGCATTTCTGCCATCTAGTGGTCACATTCCATACAATTTACTTATCATCTTACATGAAGTACTTTATTTCCCATCTATATCATATTCATTCATTTATTCATCTTCTAACTCACTTACTCCCTAGCTCGGAGTGGTTTTGCGTAAGGCGGTAGCCAGTCCATTGCAGGGCCACATGCAAACATGTGCTCTGCGCAGAAAGTTCCTCAGCCAGGCATTCGAACCCAGGACCTTCTTGTTGTGCTTCTTGTTGACCCTCATGACCCCGGATTAGGGAATAAGCAGATTAGATGATGAATGAATAGTTGGAGTCAGAGCACAGGGTCAGCTATAGTACAGCACAGTTAAGGGTCTTGAACCCAGAACTTCCAATCAATAGTGCTTTAACCATTAGAGTATTAGATATAATAAGCAGAATCGTTAAACAGGGTCGAGTGTACTAAAGAAATCAGGCAGAGAATTACAAGCAGAATAAAATGACTAATGGATGAAACACACATTGTTTCTCAAATGCCATGATTCCACTTCTGTTGAAAAATGATTACATGGTTTACAAAGATTAGTCAATCCATTTCAAGGTGTTGATTAAAACAGAAAGTAAAAAGGAAGCTGTATCAATATCTGTATATCATTTATTTTAGAAAAACAAAAAAAAGTCATCTGGCAAAGAAGAGATTCCAGGTAGGCGATTACATCAAACGTGTGTGTGCGCGTGTGTCCATCCTGACAAGCCGACATCTTCCCACACCTAATCCTTCCTCGGCTCAGCTGCTCATCCGAGTCTATCCAACATTTACAAGAAAAAATCTAAACAAGCTTGAACACAAACCAACAATAATCTGGCATGCGAGAGATTCTATTTTTATTCCTCTCACAATTATCACTTTTTATTCCAAAAAAATAAAAAAAAGCTCCAATAATTAATCTATAACCGGGGCCTAAAAACAAGTTGGACTTATTGTTACATCTACACACACACAATATATATATATATATATATATATATATATATATACACACACACAATGTGTCCTAACAGTATAGAACGATATTATATTGTTAAAAAGATAGCAAATCTGGAAAAAAGGTGATATGTCTTAATAACCAAATATGATATATTATGGACAAGAAATTGAAATGAGATTGAACAACCATTAGGTAGTACTGTAATTAGTGTCCATTTCTTAAATTTGGTTGCTAAAAAAAAGGCCTGAATAGTGGAATACTACGGATCTTATCATATAAAAAAAAAGAAAAAAAAAAAAAAAGAAAAAAGAAAATCAAGCAGCACATAGAAAGGTGAGGTGGGAGAAAACAAAGCTGGGCAACAATCAATTATTTATTCATATGACAAGATACACTTGCACTGTGACGGCTGCTTTTTTTGCCTTACATTCAGAGTTTAATGACATCTGATTGGATCATGACTGGAGGAAGACTCTGCGATTCCGGAATTGTTCTTGACATCCGAAATCAAAGGGACCTGTGTTATACAACAGCAGTCAAGTGTATAAAGTGTTTTGGGGGAAGAAAGAAAAAAAAAAAAAGGTAGAGAAACGGGATTTTCTTTAATAGCAGAGTAAATCCTGAATGTGGTACGAGAAGGAATACTAGCACCTCAATGGAATGAGTGCTTAAACACTCTTACTCATGTTTGTCATAAAGCAGCTAATAAAAATACAATGATCTAACTTAGAATTGTCTTCCGAAATCTTTTAACATTTTGATATCAAACAGAAGCAGATGAGCATCCGGACGGACACACACATACACCACTGATATATTTATATATTTATATATATATATAAAAAAAAAAAAAAACAAGGCAAAGGGAACAAATTAAAAAGAATCTATTGATGGCACATGAGTATAAAAATAAGGAGGGAAAGGGGACAAAAATCCAGTTGTGAAAGAAAATAAAGAAATATAAAAATAAATACACAGCCTGCACATGAAGTTACATTTTGGAAAATCAGGAGCATTTGAAATAGCCGTCCATGAGACGCCACTGGTTTCTGTTTGTTTTCCCAATTCCGACCCATTTGTAAGCAGGTTGTGAAAATTCCATATTCCAGACATTTCGGAACAGTTTGCTTTATTATAGCCTGGCTGATCTAAAACATCCCTTTCGGTGGTCACTGAAAAACACACACTCGCTTAATTGAACTATTTTTTGGGGTTTATTTCCCCCCCACAATGGTATTTCTTAGAAAAAAATTGAGTTCAGACATGATGCAATTTCATTTTTTTTTACTCTCCGTCTTTCATAAAAAGTCCTAGAGAAGCAATCACAACTGCATATGACATTTGAAAGGGGGAAAAGAGCAAAAAATTTAAAAAGCGGAAATAAAAAAGGTCAGTCGGAGTCACTGCTGTCTGACGTGGAGCCACTGGAGCTGCTGCTGCCCGAGTCTGAGGAGCTGCTACTGCCGCTGAGCCTCGATGGACCTGAACCTGGTCCGGCGCCACCTTTTTCTATAAAAACACAAGCAGACAAAAATACATATCAGGACACTATGCAGAGATAAATCACACTGGTTAAACGTGCCAATAATAGGACCAATAAGAAATATGATGAGTAGTAGCTCAAATCTTCTAACATGTGGAAAGAGTCACTACAGTCCTACTTTTCTAAACTACATCTTTTTGGTCAAACTCACCAACCTGCTTTGAACTTGAGGGTTAAGAGTGTTGCAGTTTTCTGCAGCCCAATACCGTAACCACTGAGCACTTACACTACATCCGAATCGGCATGACTGCCCTTGCGCTAGTGTATACATGTGCTCCTAACAAAGTAGTCAGAAAGTGCTTAATACTCCACAATTTTCCTTTTATTAACTATCTTCACATTTACATTTGTGGCATTGGGATTATGTCACAATTATAACCAGGTGATTATAACCAGAGAAACCTTCTCATATATCCAACAGCTTGACCACTGGCTTGGTGAAACCAAATGTAGAAGTGGTTAGTAGAATTCTTTTTTTGATTACTATATTTTGTACCTCCTCTAATTTGGAGTCAGACAAAGAAAACGAACCAAGACCAATATTAGGGCTATATTGACTGGCAGCAATCCTGGTTCCAATCCTGGAACTAATTGACAGGGTCCAGTAATTGCTTGATTACTCTCTGAACGCAGTCTATGCAATACCTACTTGGTCACGTTTTACTTAACTTGTAAACTCAACTAAGGCTAGTTCGTCACAGTCCTGTTCTTTGCAAGCACTTAGGATATTAATATATAAATAAATAAATATTATAAATTATTAATCTAAACTGGATCCAGATCAGGAACTGGCTGCAACAACAGTAATTTTTTTGTTCTGAACGATGCTTACGTAAAGGTCTCCTCTGTTTCTTCTGTAAACAGGTTTTGACGTATCTCTCGAGCTCACGCAGGGTAGAGGGTTTGAGTGTCTCGAAGTCAATCTCAATCTCATCTGGGTTAGAGTCTCGTAGCGAGGGTTCACGGGACTGGATGATGTGCACCACGCGGCCCAGCTTTTCTCCAGGCAACCGGTTGATGTCCAGACTCAGTTGCCGCTTCTCGTCATAGGTCATGGGCAAAGCCGCGTCTTCATCCTCAGACTCGTATCCCATTCCTCCTCTGGCACCCTTTTTAGCTTGCCTGATGAAAGAGAACACGAGTTATAACCAAGTATGACAAAAATGCAAAAACCTCTGGTCTATAAAAATTAAACAATACGCAATACGACCAACTCAAGAGAAACATCAGAAAAGGGTAAAACTGCACACGGATTTCGCATGCAATTTCTCAGATTGCGTGTGTGTGTGTCAAACGAGTAGCAAGCGTGGATATAACGTATTTTCTGGACTATAAGCCGCTACTTTATTCCTAGGTTTTAAACCACGCGGCTATTCTGAGGATTTTTCTTGCTAGGGGCGATCTAACCGGAATTACACTAAAAAATAGACAAAAAAAATCAATGCCAAGAAAAATAGACTACGCCACTTTCTTTAGCAGATAGAACACGCACTACAAATTACTAACTGGTCAGTATTTTTAAATCATGGAAACCACACAAAGAAGTTGCAAGTGGTGAGAAGTCATTCACAAAAACCGTCCGCATGCGAAAAGCATCCTTTTCTGATATCTGTCAGTGGATCCTAACAGCGTGGGGTGCTGTGGAAGAATCCACTATCACCAACGGGTTCCGGGTTTTGCTACGCAAAGAGAGCTGCGTATCATCACCAGTGTCATTACTGGAGGATGACAGTGACACGGAGAGCGAGACTGATGGAGACAGATGTGACGAAACGCTTATGAAGCTGTTTAACTCAAACACTGAAGAAGACTTCATGGGTTTCAGTGAAGATAATTAAATTGAATCAGTAAATAAAAAGCGGTTATTTTCTCTTGGTTCTGTTCAGTTTCAATCAGCAAAGTTGCTGCAGTGTTAAAAAGCAACATTCGGAAAGAATCTGTTCATGTATATATACATGTACATTTTCAGTACAATATCGTTCTGTACATGCAGTTAATATCTGCGGCTTGTATATGTATAAAAAAATGTAAATAGCGCGGATGCGGTTTATATACAGGTGCGCTCTATAGTCCATAAAATACGGTAATTTGTTTTGACTTGGAGCAAAATCAAAAATGAATTCCAGGTTCAACATTCATTCATCTTACTCGCTTATTCCCTAAATCGGGGTCACGGGGGTCTGCCGGTGCCTATCACAGCTCACATAGGGCGAGAGGCAGGGGTACACCCTGGACGCTAATTCATAACAGGGCAACACAGACTAACAACCATTCACACACACACACACTTTCATTCCTATGGACAACTTAGAAATCATCAATCGACATAATGCATGTTTTAGGACAGTGGGAGGAAAACGGAGTACCCGGAGAACATGCAAACTCCGCAAAGAAGATCCCCGGTCCGGTAATCGAACTAGGGACCTTCTTGTTGTGAGGCGACAGTGCTATCCACTACACCGCCCCCAGGACAAAAACATGAATCAAGTCCAGTTCTTCATTCAACCTCTAAGTTACGTGAAAGTTCAATATTAAAACTTGTGAAACAAAATGTAACTTGGTGGGAAATTGGCTGCTATTTGTTTATCTGCTTAAAACAGAAAATCCAAGTGTTCCTACCTGTTGCCAGGGATGGTGCTGTTAGCTTTCCTGGCTGGTGCTTTTCTCTGCTGGGTGGGTTTTGCAGGCTGCCCTGTTTTCGTCTTCTTATCATCCTCGAGCTTGGCTTTATTGAGCTTGTTGTCTTTCTTTTTCTTGTCTTTGTCCTTCTTCTCTTTCTTCTTCTTTGGTTTGCTGACAGGAGCCTGCGACAACGCAGCTAGCTGCTCATGGACAGCTTTCAGCTGGGGATAGAGGCATGAAAGGGGGGGTGTCAGTGATTTGAATGAAAAAATAAAATAAATAAACAAACAAGCAGCCCAACACACAGATATTATACAAAACACTTAAGATCATATGCAGTCCATTAGAACGTGTGATAAGGTAGTTCTGGCTATGGATTTGCTTACCCATTTTTAATGGTTAATCCCAGACAAATTTCCACACCAGTAAAATTATATGTAGGATCAATTAACAAGGGTGTAAAGATTTAGTGTTGGAATAGAGGGAAACCTTGTAAAAATGAGGGGAAATATTCAGCACAGAACATGTGCACTGCCTTGTGGTTTGAACTCTGTGTGTGCTACAAATGACAGTTTCTCTGAGGGATGTTTTAACCTCATCTGCATTCCTTTTTTATGCCAGGAAAAACTTTCTGTACATTCTAATCTCTTCCAATAGTCACTAAACATTTAATCAATCACTATTTGGATTATACAATGAGCATGTATAATGAGCATGTATAATATATGGCACTAAACTATTTGCTTGTGTGGTCCACCAAAAAAATATTTTAACATGTAGAGTTATAGTTGATTTTGATCTGTTTCAGGGTTCCAAATATACTACTGGCAAACAATCCTGCATGGCACATTTACTCATGTTTAAGTGTACCCTGCTGGGAGAATACCATCGTTAGGTCCTCTCTAGTATCTCTCATTGCTACCCATGATGCATCCCTAACATTCCACATCTGTACTACAAACCTGGCGTGGCCACAAGTGAATGTTATTCGAGTGAACAGCTCAACTGTAGCTATAGGCTATGGATTGTGGGGGTTTTTTTAAATAATGTTTTCTTTAGACAAGCAACCCAGATATGTTCAGAAATCTTTCGGACAGATGTAATGCTAAGCGGGTTTGTCAAATTTCATAAAAATATACATGTGTTATTTCAGTACCTTCAAATAAATAGGACAGTTTCTTACTTCAACTTAAGTTTATCCATGTTTAAATCATATTTTAAACATTGTCCTCTTTAGTGTCATTTAATTTGAATGTGCATTTGATAAATGGTAGAAAAATCAAAATAAAAACTAAAAACCTCAGATACGCATATGACTAATTATTAGTTACAATTAAGCATTTAGCAGACGCTCTTGTCCAGAGAGACGTACAAACAGTGCTTACAGTTATAACCTAGAACATTTCAGTACTGATACAGAAGTTACATTTAAAACAAAATAGAAAAAAGGCTTGGACCCTATCAGGTCCTGTGAAGGTTAAAAACAGTTTTGAGAAACCCACCTGTTCCGCACCCACCTGTTCCTGCAGCTCGGCAAGGCGCGTGGCTCTCTCCTCCTCAGAGTCGGAGCTGTCCGAACTAGAGGAGTCGCCACTGCTTTCGCTGCTCGCAGTGCTTTTACTGACTACGCCCGCTCCAGCAGCGGCGCCCGCCACGTTCACCTCCACCGGCTCGTCTGGCATCTTAGCAAATCGCATCTCAAACATGTCCTGTTCAGACACGCATACATCGTAAGCCACCAGGTTAATTATCTTAATAACAGCTATTTACAGAGAATAAGAAACTTGTTACCAACTCACCTGTAGCTTTCGTGCCATGGCGACAACCTCATGATCCGGTGGATTGTATTTATAACAATTTGAGAACATTAATCGCACGTCAGAGGCGAAGCTTTGAGCATCCGGGTACTCTCGAGCATCCATCTTTTTCTGCAACATATATGAAAAAACTTGTCAAGGCGTCATTGTCAGCTGTTCAGATCAATTCAAGTTAGCAAAAATGCAGTTTGCATGACGCAAGTAACTTCGTCAAATTCATACTTTGACTGTACTCAAGTCCATGGGGTGTTTGATGATGTCATGGTAGTCATGCAGCTCGAGTGCTTCAGCGTCGACGGGTTTGTAAAACGGCCAGGCATATGCAGCATGCTTCTTGGACAGCATTTCTTTCAGGATGGTATCACAGTACTTGAGGTGCTCTGTGAGCCGGCTCCGTTTGCCTCCAAGCAGAGCCGCTTCTCCATCGTCCAAGTCCTTCTTGGGTGGTTTGATTGGCCGTCCGGTGCTTTCTCGCCGCTGTGCCACTTTGACCTGTTTGCACTCGGAGAGTGCGGTGGGCGAGTCGCTGCTGCTGGCAGTAATGGCAGAGGTAGTGGGTGTGGTGGTGTCCGCTTTCCTCTTAACCCCTTTCTAATTAAAGATCGGCAAAAACATACAAATATGAGATGCCAACATAGACACATGGTTACAACATAGACCTGATCTTGGCACTTACTTTGCCAAAGGGTTGTGAGGGAGGCATGCCAGGCATGATGGGGGTAGTGGGCGTGTTGGCCATGACGGCAGGTACTGTAGGAGAGATGACTGGCGGCTGAGAGCCAGGCGAAGTGGCACCCGGGAATGCAGAGGTTGGCGAGCCAGAAGTCACCGTTCCCTCCTGCTGACCTGTTTTAAAACAGAAAAATAAATAAACGTGGTTGAATGAAATGATGCACTTACACGACTAGAGATATTTTGCTGCCAAACACTCAAAGTGACTCACCTGGTCCAGGTTTGCGACCTTTGCCTTTAGGAGCGGGAGGAAGCAGTTCCACTTCCTCTTGGGGCATGAGAGCAACCTTTTGCAGGAAAATCTTCTCTAATGCTTGAGCCATCAATACAATGTCATCTGTTGGCTAAACAATCAGAGTTAACTTATTACGTTTATTGCAATATCAGCTTCAATGGCAAGGACAGAATTTCTTTTTTTAAAAATAACTATTTGATAGTCCAAGCAATCAATGGGGGGAGGGGGGGGGAAGGAAACAATTTCTTAAAAGCCAAAATAGAATTCCTTATAACTAATTCACATAAATTACTAGCATTATTAGAAACAAGGCTGATTAAGAAGACGGGACAAATTATTTGATGGTACATTTCATCACCGCCTTTGGAAACATACTTGTCATGCACATATTAAGAAGCGTTTACTTTCTATCGCTCACCTTGTTGTAAATGTAACAGTTGGTAAACATTGTATTAAAGTCCTGCATACATTCACTAGCACTCCAGTAGTATACATTCTCCAGCCTTTTTTTGATTGTACCCATATCCATTGGATTCTTTATTATCTTGTGATAATCCTAAATGTTGAGGCAAAAAAACAGACAAGCAAAACTAGATTTTATCACATTATAAATCATAAATGTTAAGAACATACAATTTTGTATCTCCTGCCGTTACTCAGTGTTGAATGATTTCTTTGCGATAATTAACCCAAGCCGACTCACGGGTAATCCAAGCTTGATGGCGTCAACAGGCTGGTAGAAAGGCCAGGCGAACTGATGCTTCCACAGAGTCTTGACCACAACATTCTGCATGTACTGCAGCTGGTTGGTCTTGCGGCCAGGCTTAGTGGTGTTCGTCACCTCAGGAGGTGGAGGGTTTACGATTTGAGAAGGTTCTGGAGTTGGCAACGTGACATCCGACATCTCGTTCAGCGGCAAAGCTGCTGAGCAAATCTGATGCTACTGTTGAGGATTTGACTGGCGGTCTCTCTGAATTTGTTCCTTTCTTCTGTTTATCTGACAGACTACATCCCATTGCAGGACCTGACTTTCTAACCTCTGGAAAAAAGGAACAAAGCAGCATGGAATTACAATTTTTTTAACAAGAAGTTACTAAAATCCCTAATAAGTAACTGAAACAGGAATGAATGTCAAATACTGTATACTTTACTTTATACGCTCTGGTGTGCAACACAGACTAGGATTTACTTTTCCTGGATGAATTACAACTTTTACCAGAAAAGTCTAGGGGGAGCGGGGAGGTCGAATATGGATGAACAGACACGCTAATTTAACCCCCCCCCCCAAAAAATAGAGTGTTGCGATGTGTACTAACGTAAAACAACATTGTTTCTACCCTTATGTTGACTGTTTTCTGATAACAGCATGGGTTTAGGTGCTTTCATTTTGCTTATATGAAAGCAAACGGCCTAACGGTTAAGTCACTTATCCTAGTTTTTGTTTTAACTTATTTAATACCATAAAATGTATAAGTGACAACTAAAGTGGAGAATAACAGACATTATTTTTCCAAGATGTTACATCTGCACAGACAATCACTTCAACTTAATCACACGTGATTACGTATTTATCACTGTCCAAGCAACCATTATCCAGCTTTAAATTTGTCGCATGTAACAATACCAACAAAAAGAACGCTGATGTATAACATGTAAATTGTGACATAATGGTTGGGGAAATTTGTCCCAATTCAAAACTAGTACAAGCAACATTCATTCATTTTACCCGATTATTCCCTAATTATTGGTCAGCTGGAGCCTATCCCAGAGCACATAGGGCTAGAAGCGAGGGCACACCCTGGACAGGTCGCCAGTCCATCTCAGGGCCACACAGACAAACAGCCATGCACACACCCACCACTACTCATTCACTCCTATGGGCAATTTAGAATCACCAAATAACCTAATCTACCCAGAGGAAATTACACAAGCAGGGGGAGAACATGTAAACTCCCCAGCGAAAGATCCCAGACCCGGGAATTGAACTCAAGACCTTCTTGTTGTGAGGCGACCGCGCTAACCACTATGCCACTGTGCCGCCCTAAACGACATTTGCCAAGCTAGCCACCAAATGGCCCAAACAGGACTTGAACCTACAATCTTCAACTCTGAAGGCTGATGTCTTAACCATTCGGCCCCTGCAAGCGCCGTTTTTTTGTTTGTTTGTTTGTTTTTCTTCATTTTACCTATGGTAAAATATTAGCTATGATCCTTGCTCTGGGTCAGAGCAATGCTAAGGAAAATTTAATCCAATGCATTTATGATATGACAGTCATCCTTATCCCAAATGACTTTCACCTAGTTATGTCATTTCTATAACTAAGCAACTGGGTTAAGGGACTTTGTCAGGGGCAGAAATAGAACCCAGTATAGTCTTACAGATAAAAGTTTGACATCTTAAACACTCCGCTACTAATTCCCACACAACTTTAACCGTTTTCCCTTAGTAAAATTAACATGCGATTCCGCTACCAAACACTGTCATCACAAGCGTACATAGAACGCGCACGGATATCAAACTGTGATTCGAATTACAGCTGGAACTACTGCATGAACTGTCGTGCTGTGTAAAAAAAAAAAAAAAAAAACAACAACAGTTGACCAATAAGAATACAGGACTCATCCGCGCAATGGTATAAATTAATTTTGCTCGGTGAACCAAAGAATATAGTTCGGTACAGCAAGTGGAGTAAAGTTCTCCCGCGTAAATCTGCAGGCTAACACATCAGCATGTTAGCTTCAACTTGATCAAAAACAGTTTTTTATGTGTGTGTGTATATATA
>JAOTRA010000016.1:2149779-2160435 GCA_026260255.1 Pseudolaguvia tuberculata
TAGTGCTTTATAGGTTAAAAGTAGTATTTTAAAATCTATACGAAATCTCACCGGGAGCCAATGCAGTGTGGATAGAATACTAATATATTTCCTCTATGAATATCTACTCTAGTCCCACTTCCATCATTTATACACACTATATTTATTTCTTTTAACAGTTCTTCAATTATCACTCCGTTTTCATCCAGCTTCTCCCTTCCCAAATATAATCACCCTATGCTGGTTGATCCCGTTCAGTTCTCATTTTACCAATGTCAGTTTTATTGCACGGGTTGTAATGATCTTTTACTAGTTATATTCTTTAAATCAATGCCACTGTAATTATGTATTCCTAATCACTTACTTTCTCTATTTCTTTGAGTAATAGGTCTACTGTAATACATGTTATACTGTACATTTCCCTTTTCTATTCCTTTACTCTCTACATTATCTCTTAAATTGCGTGCCGGATCCCCACACCCCACATCTCTCTTTCCTTTTTCATACATTTCCTCATATGCCCAATTATATATACAATAAGATACAATAATATAACATCTTATGTCTTTTAGATTGTTTTCTTTTAAACTGTACCATTTATTTTCTTGCCACCTCTCCATCATAAGGTCCTTGCTATCACACCTTGTTTCATTTCTATTTGTCTTAGTTCTTTCCCCCTTTCCTCTTAGAAGTTTGACTTATATCATCCATATCCTGTCCATATCCATATCCTGTCGGACTGGTTCAAGTTGAAGGTGGGATTGCATCAGAGCCCTTTCTTGGTTGCAGTGGTGATGGATAGGTTGACAGATGAGGTCAGACAGGAGTCTCCATGGACGATGATGTTTACAGATGATATTTGTGATTTGTGGCGAGAGTAGGGAGCAGGCTGAAAAGAATCTTGAAAGGTGGAGGTACGCAAAGGGGAATGAAAGTCAGTACGAGTAAGACAGAGCACATGTGTGTGAATGAGAGGGAAGGCAATGAAGTGGTGAGGTTGCAGGGAGAGGAGGTAGTGAAGATGGAGAAGTTTAAGTACCTAGGGTCAACAGTGCAAAATAATGGAGTGTGTTAGAGAAGTGAAGAAAAGAGTGCAGACAGGGTGGGGTGGGGTTAGAAGAGTGGCATGAGTGATTTGTGATAAGTGAGTGTTTTCAAGAGTAAAAGTTTATAGGACTGTATTGAGACCTGCAATGTTGTACAGTTTAGAGACTGTTGTCAAAAAAACAGGAGGTGGAGCTGGAGGTGGCAGAGTTGAAGATGTTGAGATTTTTAATGGGAGAGACGAGGATTGACAGGATTAAAAATGAGTTTATTAGAGGGACGGAAGAACAAGTGGTTTTATTCCTATTCCAATATTTCGCCCAATCTGCGTTCTTTATTTATCAATAAATGTTGCTGAAATTCTTCCTCCTCGCTATTGCTTATTTCTATTCTGGTTTAAAACGGTTGTTGCGTCATTCTTCTTCTTCTTGGCTTTAACGTCGGCTTGCAACCAACGTTAATAGTTGCATTACCGCCACCTTCTGCTACGGATTACAGAACAGAATCCCATTGTATTAATCCGTCCAGTCTCAATTTGATTATATTTTGTACGTTCTTTATAAATACAAGAGATCTTGGTGGGTCATTCTCGAGTCATTAACTTCCATGAAATAACAACAATAAAAAACCAATACATCGACATGATAACTGCTCTTTCCAATCAGACAGGACTTACTGACGTCCGCTTTCACTGCCGCATTTCCCCCCCGCTTTGCGCATGCGTATTGCTCACCTCTACGCCACATTTTCCCCGCCTGGACTCTTTCCATCAAGCCTTGCACAGTTTACAGACTCAATGTAAACACAAAAACGTGGTGTTTCCACGCACACTAGCCGAATTTATTTCAGGATAAACGCCTCGGATACTTGACGGGATTGAAAAACACGTCTCTCGTGTTAGGTCAGAGGGTGAGGGGTGTTTTTTGTCCATCTTGTATTGTTTGAATGACTGTAAAGGGGGTTTTGCAGTGTGCACAGAGATGGAGTTTCTTAACTTAGAATATTTTAGACACTTAGGATTTTAAAAGGTCACGTTGTTGATGTTTTCCTAGTAAGTTTTCAGGTATATTACACCGTATTGTCGTATTTTAATATTTGTATTTTAGCTTTCGTTAGCCAGCTAACGTTTTCTATGGTTTATCCTAAAACTCGTTCTAGTGAGCATGTAGTGCACTACTTTAAGTCAGTGTTCTTGGTGGACGTAGTGCACCTGAGTAGGAAGTAGGGAGTCAATTGGAATGCAGCCATTTTAGGCCTCGTTTTTTTCCCTGAACCAACTGATTAAGAGTAAACCTCCTTTTACTCGTTATTATATGACTGTTTCTTCAGTGATTTGCATGATAAAAACCGCGTATTTTAACAGTTTAGTTGTACTGGGGCAGTTTATGGTATATTTCTGTATATTATGTAACGGTCGCGGTGCTTCGTGTAACATTAGCATAACTAGCATCATCCCGAGGTAACGTTAGCTAAGCTTTAGATTTCTGCAGGACCGCCTGACAAAATGTTTGGGAATTATTATTATTTGTCAGTTGCCGGAGTCACTTTTTTACACGCTAGTTTATTATTAACACTTATGTTTGTTATTATTATTATTATTATTATATACAGTGTGTGTTTTATTACGGTGTGTTTTATATGTACTGTGCATGTTACGGTTACGTTAGTTAAATGAAATGGCTGTCTGTCTAACTGAACCCATCCCACTTTCTCCCGTGATCGATCAGTCGAGCTGTCTGTCTGTCCGTCCGACCGACCTTCGCATTCAATTTTTGGTGGTGTAGTGGTTAGCACTGTCGCCTCACATCAAGAAGGTTCTGGGTTCGATTCCCGTCCCGGGCGTCTTTCTGAGCAGAGTTAGCATGTCCTAGGTTCATGGCTTGATTGGAGATTCTAAATTGTGTGATTGGTGGTGGTTGTTTGTCTATGTTTGGCCCTACGATGGACTGGTGACCTGCAGGGTTCAGCAGCTCCCCGTGACCTCAAATTAGGGAATAGTGGGTAGCTGAATGAATGAATGAATGAATGAACTGTGTTTAGAAAGTAGTTTAAAACAAGGGAAATTTATTTAGGTAATATTATTGATTCTTCTTCTTCTCTTCCTCCTCCTATTGGCTGCTCCCGTTAGCGGTCGCCACAGCAGCTTCTTTACATCTGCTTCTTTCACCCCAACAACCTGCATGTCTTCCCACATCCATAAATCTCCTCCTTGGTCTTCCTCTTTTCCTCCTGTTCCGCACCTTCATCCAACATTCAAGTACTAGTATACATTTAAAATGCCCCAATGTTTATTCATACTGCAAAGACAAGTACAATATCAAACTTATGACAGTGCATATATGCCTTTCGCGAAATTAAATCAATTTTCTCCGGGTCCATGGTACTACGTACAAGACAAAATGAGTGCAGACACAGGACGAGGGAAGGACATAGTGACAACAACAACAAGAATATAAAGAAATAGAAACACAGAGTAATAGAAAATTAACCAACATTAAAAAGCGGAAAGGAATGTAGGTGGTACATATGACTTCTGCATGTAACAGTCCAAAACTCCACTGATGAGCAGCAGTCAGACACCAGCACAGAGTTCTAACACCGTTCCGTGTAGATGTTAACTTAATGGCGTCCGGAACGCTGCCATATCTTTGTGAAACATGTGAACACAGCAGTCACTAAAATCTGATGCAGTCACACCATGGTTTGGTGTCCATGTGCTGTGGTAGTCGGGCTATTTGAAAAGAATAGCACCATTTTGAACACAGAGCGGCTGCTGCGTGCTACTAACGTGCCGCCACGTAACAAAAGTACACATTTTATTAAAATAATAAGATTTAACTTGTGAGTTTTGCGATGATATTTCCCCCCCTAGCTTGATAACTGTATTGTAAATCTGTTGGTATACTTGCATTAATTTCTGTGGTCTTTCCCCACTGTTTTTGATTTAGTCAGTCCGGCTGAGGAGGAAGCTGAATCTCTATCCCTAGTCCCTGCTCCTCGCTCACTATGTCAAGTGAAGAGAAGAAACCAGAGACTGAAGCGAACAAAACGCAGACAGCCGCCGCTGCTTCGGCCAGCCAGAGTAAAGTGAGTAACCACCTTGTATGTGTGACATGTGATCTGCTAGAGAATATAAGTTAAGGTGCTATAGAATAAGGTGTCAGCTTTTTTGTCATTTATTTATTGGTTTGGGTCCAGAAATGTTATTACTTTGGGTTTATTAATATGATGATGATGATGATAACAACACTCAGAAGAATGCTGTTGGATAAAAAAAATATTTGATGGTGTGAAGCAAAACATTGTAGAGAAAATTTCTGCTGTTTGGCAGTTGCAGTTATCCAGAGTGACTTTTAAGGTACTACTTCCCCACCAGTGACTCCCATACTGTTACAATTACTGTTCGAACTTCAGAATAGCACCATTTGTTATGGAGTAAAAAATTGTCTTGCATAGATTTGTGCTTGGAGTTAAATACAACTTATGTTCTATTATAGTTAGCGCAGAGAAGGTGTACGTATTGGGTTGTACAGTTTTTCTATATCTTTATTCTTTTCGCACTGGCTTGTTTTATATTTATTTTATTCTATTTTAAATCCTGATTTAGTCCGCACCTGCGAAGCCAAACTACACGCTGAAGTTCACCTTAGCGGGTCACACAAAGGCTGTGTCCTCAGTCAAGTTTAGTCCGAGCGGGGAATGGCTTGCCAGCTCGTGTGAGTAAACTTACCTTTGATGCACAATTTTAACAATTTAACAAACTACATCATAATGGAACATTTAGAAATGGAACAAAAAACATGAGACATATTCATTGATAGTGAGGGTGATTTTCTGTATTTTATAGGGCTGAAAATATTGTTCATATTAAGTATTTTCTATAAATATTAAAATGTAATAACTGATCAAAAACAAATGTACAAGATTATATTCTGTCTAAAAAAACATTTTGTTTTCTAAAATGTATTTAAAAAAAGCAACCTTCCTTTGTGATTTGATTGATTTTTTTTTTTATTTTGTCACAGTTTGTGAAATCATGACTGGTCTTATTTTCCAGCTGCCGATAAACTTATCAAAATATGGGGTGCGTACGATGGGAAGTTTGAGAAGACAATATCCGGACACAAACTTGTAAGTGAAAGTTTAGTTATGCTAAAATTCTGATTACGCACCAGGGATCTGTTTGTTACTTAGTTTCTTTCCCTTTCTCTCTCTCTCTCTCTCTCTCTCTCTCTCTCTCTCTCTCTCTCTCTCTCTCTCTCTTGTATGTTATTGCAGTTGATTTCAATTCAATTATTTTATTTGTTTAGTGCTTTTTACATTGGATATTGTCTCAAAGCAGCTGTAAATATTAATATTTTACAAATAATTCTGACAGTTTGATGAGCAAGCCATAGGTGAAAAACTCCCTAGAGTGATCTAGGGTTATGCAGAAAATATTATATTATCCAGAAAAATAAATGCTTAATTCAGTCTCTGTCACTTAATGTAGAGGTGTATGTCTGTGTCTATTAAATCAGGGGCTTTATATTCTAGAATGTTTGAACTTGACTGTTACTGACTGTTGCTACAGGGTATAAAAATAGCTTTTGTTGATGGTTTGCTTACAGGGGATCTCAGATGTGGCATGGTCTTCTGATTCCAACCTCCTGGTCTCAGCTTCTGATGACAAAACCCTGAAGATCTGGGATGTCAGCTCTGTAAGTCCCGACCTCATACCAGAGTTTGGGATCATAGGAAGTTTGTGAAAATTTATGTAGAAATGACAAAGCCTACAATACATAATGTGATGTACCTGTATGAATTTAATGAGTCCAAAAAACCAAGAGTCTGATAAAGAGAGGATTATTTTCTGTGGTATTTTTTTAGGGAAAATGTCTGAAAACTTTGAAAGGACACAGCAACTATGTGTTCTGCTGCAACTTTAACCCTCAGTCTAACCTCATTGTGTCTGGATCGGTAAGTTTACAGCCCCATGCTTCTTTTCTCTTCACTTTCTTAGATATCAAATGTCTGAGTGTGTGGAAATGTAACATCAGCTTTTTCACTCCCTAAGTTTGATGAAAGTGTTCGTATATGGGATGTTAAGACGGGAAAGTGTCTGAAAACATTGCCGGCTCACTCAGATCCGGTCTCTGCAGTAAGTATACTCTTTGTTATCTGAAGATGACAAGATCTATACTTTTTTAATAGATTAAATTGAAATTTCTCAATACAATTGAGAGAATAAAATGTAGGAAAATAATTCACATTTAAGTAATTGTAGGTATTGACCAGTTCTGACATTTTACTGCCTCTCCATCTTCAGGTTCATTTTAACAGAGATGGCTCCCTGATCGTTTCCAGCAGTTATGATGGATTGTGGTGAGTATACCTAAGATCTGAGTTCTGAAGGGATAATTTTTGTCTACACACAAAAAAATTAGGGGAATTGGAAAGAAAATCTGATGTTAAAAGTTGTTGGCTGTTTCATTGATGAGTGAAAACACCTGTAATATTAGTGTCAGCATGTAGCAGGAATTAGGGATAAGGTAGGCTGATGTTTGGTGGAGTTTCCTCTTTTTCACTTGCCCATCTTTATCAGATTATAAATTCTTGCTGGATTATTACTTTGGAATTCAAATCTGGCAACTCCAAAACAAAACAGAGGAAAAAGACATTCTTTAATATCTTGCATGACCAATAAACAATTGACTCCTGCTGCTGATGTGTGATGTGATTTGACTTGCGCTTGGTGCACTGTGTCAAAACAACGGTAACATAACCAGTGTTGCAGGTTAAAATGTACTTAAGAGGTTTTAACCTGCTCTGTTCCACTTGCTACTATAATAACACCGTTTTAATGCTGTTGCAGTCGTATTTGGGACACAGCGTCAGGCCAGTGTCTTAAGACGCTTATTGGTAAGTTCTTGAACAAAAATCACTAGAACACTTTAAAAAGAAAATCAATTATTACTTTCATAATCATTCTTTCTGCCTGCCTTCCTCAGATGATGACAACCCTCCTGTATCTTTTGTGAAATTTTCCCCCAATGGCAAATACATTCTGGCTGCCACACTGGATAAGTGAGTTCCAGCCCCTCCACTAACTACCTCTGATTTCAAATGATGGGCTTTATAATTAGAGCAGATTAAGTTGATTATATTATTTGATTATAATATACAATTTTAAACCGTTGTTGTTTACAGCACTCTGAAGCTTTGGGACTACAGCAAAGGAAAGGTGAGGACCATAACCCTGTTTAACACTGAAGTAATATATAATAACTTTTAATTTACAGCAAACATTAATTTCAGTTTTACTTTTTTATTAGTGTTTGAAAACCTACACAGGTCACAAAAATGAGAAATATTGTATATTTGCCAATTTCTCTGTCACAGGCGGCAAGGTAAGGCGATTAGCAATTTCAATTTGTAATCGTTTACAAGCTTTCATTTTACTGGAATAATTAACTTTTTTCACTCTATCTCAGTGGATTGTCTCTGGTTCAGAAGACAACATGGTTTACATCTGGAACTTGCAGACTAAGGAGATCGTACAGAAACTACAGGGTCACACAGGTAAAAAAAAATAAAATAAAATAAAGGACTGAACAGTCTTGAACATTTCAGCATATACAATATTTGACCATTTATAGTAACTCTTAAAACTGAAAAAGACATTTTGCTAGGACATTTTGTGTGTTTGTAATATGTCTATGCTCCCTGATTGGTGACTAGACTAAAATGAGGAATTTGTATGTTAATCTATTTTAGTAGTTTTAACTCGCCGCATGAGACCTTGTGTATGAGCAGTTGCTCTGCAGACCCCACCTGTAAACTTTTCTCACCTTGCAACTTCTTCTTCAGATGTAGTGATCTCAACCGCCTGTCATCCGACAGAGAACATCATCGCGTCAGCAGCACTAGAGAATGACAAGACCATCAAGCTGTGGAAGAGTGACTGCTAAGCTAAAACAGATGCTGGCTATTATTTTATCATTACATTTTTTTATTTTTTAAATTTTGTATTCTTTTTTTTTTTTTTTCTGAAGGAAGGACATTTTTTGCAAGGAACACAAAGCCAGGCAGTTTATGATCATGATTGCACGCTCCAGAGCAGATGAGGCCATGTTTTGAGTATTGTTAAAAAACAGAAAAAAGAACCACACCCTTTGTTTAAAATTTGTCTCTGCACTAAAACACTCAACACCTTTTCATGTCTTTGTACCTTCATGTTCCCTTCTTTGATCAATTAAAGCTCTTTACGTGTATACTTGGATCTTGTAGCTCTAGACAGCCTTTCGATTCCTTTCCCAGCATTCTCATTTCTTCTGATTTGTATAGTGTGTTGATTTTTGTGCATTAACCCGAGTCAGATTTGACTCATGGATGTGTGGTGGGTTCCATTCCTCACTTCTCACACATGACACGTCTGCTCTGGTTATTGTCTTACCCCATGGCGTTTAGCATTTGCCTGAATCAGTGCCATTTTTAAAGGTGGAATTTATTAAACTGGCTTTATTACATTTAGAGCCTCTGGTGTCGGAGAAAATATAACCAATAGTAATGATTTACACTCACTTATTTTATACATTTTTTTCTTCAGTAGTTTTTTTTTTTATTTTTTATAAATATAAAAAAGGATTTCCCAATTTTTCCACCTAATCTTTGGGGGAAAAAAAAAAAACTTTCAAGCGCTACATCCTTTATTTTCGATAACCATTGTGTGTACAATGTTGGACTTTGCCCTTGCTTTTTTTTTAACAGATATGTTAACTGTAATACTGTTATGATCTTAATGTCCCTACTTTTCCTCATATTATCTGATGATGTACATATCGGATGTTTTGCTGTCATACTGCACAGCCCTGCTTGTTTAAGAGGAAGTTTTTGTCCTTCCTGCATTTTGTATTTGCCCGAGTCAACTTCGTACAAAAACATTAGATTCGTGTGAACGGATTCTACAGAGGTGGAATGTCAGACGGTTGGCGGACTTTGAGTTTCTATATAAATTTATTTGTGAGATGCCCCTGCTAACCATCAAAGGAGCGCTAACTACAGGTCTTGTTTCTTGTTTTAGACTCTAAATAGCCATTAGACATGTTTTGTGGTGGCATCGATGGGAGGTGATGATGCCAAATCATCAGGCCGTGCTTCGAAAATGTCCTCTTCTTTGTGCAGTCTCCTTCATTCAGATTCTGGGTTTAACTGGTTTCCTTCTTATTTGTTCTAACTGTATGTGCAGTAGTAATAACAGTGCGTGAGTGTTGTATTTTCCTGCCATGCGAAGGGGATGTCATCAAACCCAATCTCTGCTCTGCTCTGCTGGTTTGTTTCTCTAATGTTGACTTTCTGTGTGCCAATGGCTGCTCGAGACTTGATAACGGACATGACTTGTGACTTAATAAAGATTTTTTTTCTCTTTTGATATTTCTGCAGCACATGCAAATGGGGGCCGGGGTTTGAGTTCAGTTGTGATCATGATCATGATCATGCTAGCAGTTATCAGCGGGAACCAGATTCAAGACGCATTAAAGTTAAATTGGTTGTTTTCTAATCCGAAGAAAGTGGATTGCAAAAGGATTGATCCTGATGGAGCAAAATGAATGCAGATACTGGAGAATACATGCTGAGGTGAATTTCTTTCTACCTCATGGTGAAGGTTTACAGTAAAAATTCTGCGCTTTATTTGGTCACATCCTGTATATTAGTTTTTTGAGACCGATCATAAAATATTTATTTATTATTTGAAAAACTGCTGGAAACAGACTAAGCAAACAACAGCAATGGGATCTAAATGAGGTGGAAAAGAAAGGAGGAGGTGTGTGATTATCAGCAGTCTCGGGTAGGTTACTTTGGAGTAGGTCATAGGGTCCATTCCTGGGTCGGGGATCTTTCCGTGCGGAGTTTGCATGTTCACCCTGCGCTTGCGTTTGTTTCCTCCAAGTACTCCCGTTTCCTCCATACAAAAACATGTTAGGTTGATGGAGTCAAAATTGCCCATAGCGGTGAATGGTTGTTTGTGTGGCCCTGTAATGGAGTGGCGAGCTGTCCAGAGTGTATCCCTACCTCTGATGATGAATGAAATATAATATAATACAGGCGGGCGGCGTGATTAGCACGGGCGCCTCACAAGAAGAAGGTCCCGGGTTCGATTCCCGGCCCGGGGATTAGCAGTGTTCTCCCTGCACTTGCGTGGGTTTCCTCCAGGTACTCCTCCCACATGTAAATTAGGTTGATTGTTTAGTCAAAATTGTATGTAGCCCTGTGATGGACTGGCGACCTGTCCAGAGTGTAACCCTGCCTCTCGCCCTATGTGTGCCTCATGACACCGAAATAGGGAATCAGTGGGTAAGAAGACTATATATAATATAATTCGCAGGTGATGTAGTGGTTAGCACGGTCGCCTCACAACATAAAGATTCCGGGTTCAAAACATGGAGTTTGCATGTTGTCCCCGTGCATGCGTGGGTTTTCTCCCATAGTTCAAAACCAGGTTTATTGGTGATTGTGTGAGTGGCTGCCCGTCTGCCCTACGATGGACTGGCAACCTGTCCAGGGTGTACTTTGCCGAATTCTCTCTCTCTCTCTCTCTCTCTCTCTCTCTCTCTCTCTCTCTCTCTCTCTCTCTCTCTCTTTCTCTTTTTCTCT
>JAOTRA010000016.1:2212503-2223827 GCA_026260255.1 Pseudolaguvia tuberculata
ATTTGTGGATAATGGCTCTCACTGTGGTTCGCTGGAGTCCCAAAGCTTTAGAAATGGCTTTATAACCTTTTCCAGACCGATAGATCTCAATTACTTTATTTCTCATTTCTATTGAATTTCTTTGGATCTCGGCATGATGTCTAGCTTTTGAGGATCTTTAGGTCTACTTCACTTTGTCAGGCAGGTCCTATTTAAGTGATTTCTTGATTGGTGGGGCAGGTGGGGCAGTAATCAGGCCTGATTGTGGCTAGAGAAATTGAACTTAGGTGTGACAAACCACAGTTAAGTTATGTTTTAACAGGGGCAAACACTTTCTCACACAGGGCCATGGATTTTGTTTTCCCTTAATAATAAAATCCTTTATATAAAAACCATGTTTTGTGTTTACTCATGTTATCTTTGACTAATATTTACATTTGTTTGATGATCTAAAACATGAAAATGTGACAAACATGCAAAAAGATTGGAAATCAGGAAGGGGGCCAAGACTTTTTCACACCACGAGAAAAAAAGTCACACAAGACTTTTTTTTATAGGTTTTATATAGTGAGATTATTGGTGGTACATACCACATCCGTTGATATTTCCATGTTACATGACAAAAATATTTATCTTTATTTTTATAAAGATATATGAAGACCTATGTTGTATCGTTGTAGTAAGATAACAACCCGCCATTGTCAGCTAATAGCTAATTTTGGGCAAATGACCTGGCTCATGTACTGTATTCATTCATTCATCTTCTAACCTGCTTATTCCCTAATTCGGGGTCACAGGAGTCTGCTGGTGTCTATCCCAGCGCACGTAGGTTAAAGGCAGAGGTACACCATGGACAGGTCACCAGTCCATCACAGAGTCAAATACACTCACACACTCACTCCTATGGGCCATTTAGAGTCACCAATTAACCTAATATACATGATTGTAGACTGTGGAAGGAAACTAGAGTACCATAGAACACAAGCATGGATGCAAGCATGGGGAGAACATGCAAACTCGGCACAGAAAGACCCCATGTCTGGGTACTGACCTTTTTGTTGTAAAGCGACCGTGCTAACCAC
This sequence comes from Pseudolaguvia tuberculata, assembly GCA_026260255.1. Taxonomy (NCBI): domain Eukaryota; kingdom Metazoa; phylum Chordata; class Actinopteri; order Siluriformes; family Sisoridae; genus Pseudolaguvia; species Pseudolaguvia tuberculata. The sequence goes on from JAOTRA010000016.1 coordinate 2,213,565, forward strand.
TGCGCCATTGCGCCGCCTATGTACTGTATTTTACTTATAATTTGGAACTAGCTGAGGGCGTCATGGCGTTGTAGTGGTTAGCATGGTCGCCTCACAACAAGAAGGTCCCAGGCTCGATTTCCGGGCCAGTGATTTTTTTGTGCTCAGTTTACACATTCTCCCGGCGCTTGTTTGGGTTTTTCCGGGTTCTCCGGTTTCATCCCACATGTGCATTAGGTTGATTGGTGATTCTAAATTGCCCATAGGAGTGTGTGAGTGGTTATTTGTCGCCTGCGATGGGCTGGTGACCTGTCTAGGGTGTACCCCTGCCTCTCGGACCATTGTACATTGAGATCTAGCAGACCCCCGTGATCTCGAATTAGGGAATAAGCGGGGAATAAGATGAATGAATGAAGTAGACGATTTGAAAAATTCCAATAAAAGCAGTATAAATATGAGAACATACACCTCAGGTTAAAGTTCTCTCTGTTAAATCCATCACTAAAGGATTTTCAATGTTGCGATTTCTTTCCAAACTTAAACTACGACTGTAAAAAGTGTTTCATGTGTATTTACACTGAAATTTGCTAACGACAGCCGCTAAATCGCCATACACCCATCATGCCCGGCCAGCAGTCCAGCCCTGTCGCCTTCACTCTATTCATAAACAATGATGTCATGCACTTTTTAACATTTCCAGAAGGCATGTCATAAAAACAACTGCCCTCAGAGTGTCAACACTCACCCTACACACTCACACACACCTTAACAAATCTGTTTCTCACACATTTCTCTGAACGGTCAGAGATGTCTGGGCTCATTATGTCATAGGAGTAAACAGTGAGAGGAAATCCTGCCGTGTGAAGACATCCTGGAAAATGTGTGATCGGGGGACTGCGTATGACTAGCACAGCTAGCAGAGTTAAAGTTTGACGACATTTACAAGTAGTGTTATGGTCGTCAGAGGTAAACTTTACTTTAGTTAAAGATAAACTTGCAATCGTCACAGAAATTACGCCTCACTTATATTAGCTATGGTTAATGCGGCTTAAGCTAGTTGACCAATGTTAGCAAGCAATATAATAAACATACAGTATAAAACTATATTCTAATATAAATCTTGTCCGAAAGGCTGCCATGTAAACTTCTTTTAGCCAAGCTTGTTTTGGCTGATTCGCTTATTCTCTGCTGAAGTCTATACCAGCACTCATAGGGTAAAAGGCAGGGGTACACACTGGACAGGTCCCCAGGCCATCACATAGACAAAGAATCAAACACACTCACACTCACTCCTATGGGCAATTTAGAATCAACCTAATGTACCTGTTTTTGCACTTTGTTTTTCGGAAACCCAGGGAAATGGAAGGTCCCTAGTCCAGAATCAAACCTGGGACCTTCTTGATTGTTGACTACTCAAAATGATCCAAATGATCTACTGTTAAAAATATTAAATTGATCCTGGGTTCGATGCAGAGTTTGCACGTTCTCCCTGCGCTTGCATGGGGTTTCTCTGGGTACTCTGGTTTCCTCTTACAGTCCAAAAATTAAAAGGAGACCAGAAAGACCTGGGTTCAATCACCCACACTGCCAAGTCTGCCACTGTTACGTCCTTGAGCAATATCCTTAACCCTTCCTGCGGCAGGGGCCCTGTACAATAGCTGACCATGCACTCTGACCCCCAACTTACTAAGATGGGGATATGCAAGAAATAACATTTCACTATATATTGTACTCTGTATAATCCTGTATGTGACAAAATAAATTGGAATTGGAAAAGGAAATAGTGTGAACATTCATAACTCTAATACGAAGATTTGTAGGGATTTGTTTCAATTAATGAATGTCTCAGTGCACTTTCGTCTATGTGCGATGGACTGGTGACCTGTCCAGGGTGTACCCTTGTCTTTCACCATATGTGCGCTTAGATAGGCTCCAGAAAAAAACAAAACCCTGTGACCCGGAATTAGAGAATACGTGGTTGTTAAGAAGATGAATGAATGGGATGCTAACTTTGGGATGCTAACTTTACTAATGTTAACCACAACCATCTATTACACCAAACTACTACCACTTTCTGAAATGCTAAATATTCTGTCAAATGGCTAATGTAATATTATTTTTTATTAATCCATCCCTGATTTCATAACCATGACTGCAGCTTGTTAGCTTGATCCTAATGACTGCGAGCAGTAAGCAGTGGCTGAAATGGATAAGGCACTGACTTGCAGATTTGAAGACCAGGAAGATCCACCACATCCAGTCATCCACTGATGGGTACTTGAGCAAGACCCGTATTTCGTTCTGCTTTAGGGGTGCTGCATCAGAGCTTATATCATGGCATATCATACCTAAAACTGCGAGTTGACCCTAACTTTCTAAGATGGGATATATGGGTTATTATGTATAATAGATACAACACCAGAAACCTTCAGAAGAACCATCAAGGCCTGACGGATCCAAAAGCACTTATGTGGTGTACTGTAAATCCAGTGAATTTATTTTTTATTCCACTTTGAATAAATGAACTGACACTCAGTGTGTGAGTGTTCTTAGGCTTACAGAAGGCTCAACTCAACCTGCCCTGCCAGTCTAACGTCCCTCCTTATTTGTTGGCACCTTTTACACCTGGTTTGATTGATAGAATAACTGTAAAGGGTCATGCTTATGAGTCACATATATGCAAACACATAGAGCGGAGTCCACACGCTGCCTTGTTGGGCTACATCTGTTCAACATTAGCATCTGCATGAGCTTCTATACAGTTGGACTGCAGGGTCTCAACAAACACCCACACCCACACACATACACACACATAAATGAGGTGTGACACTTTTGTCGAAAAGAAATTTAAAGATGCTCATATGCATCACGCTTATTCGCTAATTCTGGGTCACAAAGGTCTGCTGGAGCCTATCTGAACACACAAAAGGGCAAAAGGCAAGGGTGTCCCTGGACTTGTCACCGGTCCATCACAGGGCCACACATAGATGAACAACTACACACACTCACTCTGATTTAGAATCACCAATCAACCTTTTGTACATGTTTATGGACTGCAAAAGGAAACGACGAACATGCAAAATCCTCACAGAAAGACCCCCAGCCTGGGAATCGAACCAAGCTCCCAAGCTAACGGCTACGACACAGCACATTTGCATTTTAATCTTTCAAGCTACGATTAAGCCTCAATTTGCTGCTAAATGCCGCCACTTTTTTATTTTAGGAACATATAACCCTGTGATGGACAGGTGACCTGTCCAGGGTGTACCCTTACCTTTCACCGTATTGTATGTGTGCTGGGATAAACTCCCCCTTGACCCAGAATGAAGGAATAAGCTGGTTAGAAGATTAAATAAATGAATGAATAAATTGAATATTTGAACGTGATTTAAAAACAGAAAAACAACTGAATTTAATTGATTCCGTCTAATTTTGAGCGACAAATTAGTCTAATGTTTAAACACACCTAATGCTTAACCAAAAAACTTTTTATACTGTCCACATATTGACCATATTTCCCTCTGTCTTTTATTCAGTATTATACTGTATAGGTTCAAGCTCAGGTTATTTCAGGATTGTCCTTGAAGTCTGAAAAGCTCCAGAAGCTTTAGTTACATGTCATTTTCCTCTGTCCCATTTTTCTTTGTATGTCAATTGCATCTCATCTTATATTTTCACAATTTATCTTACTGCGACAGTGTAGGAGATATAACTGAAAGACTTACTGAAGAAAGAAACGGCTAGGATCAAATGTTGAGACTGGAAAACAGAGACATGTCAGTACAAACAGAGACTTTTATAGACAGATTTTTTCCAAAAGCCATCTACATTTTTTCCCCCTCTTTTCAAATGGTGGCCAGTTAACTCCATCCTTAGGTCAGAGGCAGGTCAACATAAAGAACAACAAAAAAAGTATCTTTCTTACTGATCACCACAATGTAGGAGACCCACAATTTCATCTACTCACGATTTGAATTCACTCTGTCCCTCAACCTCACTACCTCCAGGCATGGCCCCTTTGGTCTTCCCACACCGGGAGTAACACTTCAGGGTCACCCACTCTATTGAAAGAAACGTTTGGCTCTCAGCAGGGGTTCAGTGATTCTATACAAGGATCCCTGACATCTGCCTGGTGACTAATAGGTCGACTCTAGTGACAAGTACTGATGAGGACCCCTGAGGCACGAGTCCTCGAAAGGCAAGCGACCACTTTAATAAAGCATACACTCAACCAGGCGAGCTGGTAATAATAAATGCTTCAGAGCTGTAATGTCCTGTAATGTCATTTCAGGATCTTTGTGAGCGCTAAAGGTGCAGCAGATGCAATCAGTCTTCTTTCTTTCTCCTGAGGGGAGAGAGAGAAATCACTCATCCATTAACATAAACACATGCTTAGTTGTTCGGTAAGGGGAAGGTTGCTAGTGTTGCTCTCTCTCTCTCTCTCTCTCTCTCTCTCTCTCTCTCTCTCTCACACACTCTCTCACTCTCTCTCTCCTCTCTAGCTTTCCTTTTTCTTTCACTTTCTCCTTTTGAGACGTTTCAGCTCCTCGAGCGGCCAGTGAAGATTCTCATCACTCAGCTCCAGCTCCAGCTGCATAGACACAAAGGGACGTGTTGAATAGCTAAACAGTCTCAGGATAAAACATTAACAAGGCTGGCTGTAGCTCGGAGGGGGATTTTTGTTCCCCTCAAAAGACACAGTGCTCACGATCGATCTACTGCACAATTAATCTTTAGGACAGGCTTACTGAGATTTCTATAACCTCGCTCTAGTGACACCGGAGAAATTCCCACACCCAACTCATGATGCAAGAAGCTCACATACTGGCATCATGTAAAAATCTAGACGGAATTTACTCTCTTTTCCAACCAGAATGGATTATGCAATATGATCGACAACACAATTCTAGATTAATAATAAGAAATAAAAGTGATTTTTGCTGGATATGGGAATAGTTTATGGTTCTAAGCATTCAGCTACAATCCAACAGCTTCACTTTCCTTTAAACTTTCGTGCAGGTTGTCTTTTCTTCCTTTAATTTAGCTTGCTAAATTCCACATACAGTTATCAGTCATTGCTAGACATTTACAAGGAAAAGTTCCTGGGTTAGTTAAATGTTCTCCAGTTTTAAAATTGGCCAAAGCAGAAATGGATTTTTGCTTGGATATGCAGTTTGACTGGACATGAAAGAAGAAACTAGAAGGACAGAAAGGGATCTAGAATAATAGTAACACTAACAGCTCATTCTTTACACTTTGGCAGACTAGAACTTTACATGGTACAGAAGTCCAAATGCAGCTTGCAAAATTGATTACTATACTTTTAGGCGCCACAACTTTTTCTTGGGTTGCTGGTGGGGCTTTAAACGTTTTAAAATTTTATAGAGGTTATTTGGTTGTTTCTTTACTACTACTAATAATAATAATATAATAATTGTGTACAGACATTGAGTTCATTCATTCATTCATTCATTCATTCATTTTCTTTCATACAGGGTCATAGGGGTCTGCTGGCACCTATCCCAGCTCACATAGGGGACAGAAAGATCCCCAGCCTGGGAATTGAACCTGGGACCTTCTTGTTGTGAGGTGACCACTACCACTACGCCACCACGCCGCACATTGAAGTTATCATTCATTAATTCATTCATTCATTCATTTATTCATCTTCTTACCCGCTTATTCCGATCTGCCAGTGCCTATTCCAGCTCACATAGAGCGAGAGGCGGGGGTACACCCTAGACGGGTCACCAGTCCATCTCAGGGAAACACATTGACAAACAACCATTCACACACACACACACACATTCACTCCTATGGACAATTTACAATCATCAATCCACCTAATCTGCATGTTTTTGGACTGTGGGAGGAAACCCACGCAAGCACGGGGAGAACATGCAAACTCGGACAGAAAGATCCCGGCCCGGAAACTTTTTGCTGTGAGGCGACAGTGCTATTCACTAAGTTGCCCATTCTATGGTATTCCATGGCTACTGTTTTTTTATTTGTTTATTGGCAATCCCTAATTCAAGGTCACTAAGGTTTACTGGAGCCGACCTCAGCACTCATAAAGCAAGAGGCAGGGGTACACCTTGAACACATCGCTAGTCCAACACAGGGCCGCACATTTAACAACCTTACACACTTGCACTCACGTCTAAGAACAATTTAGAATCAACCAATCAACCAAATGTTCAAGTTTTTGGACTGTGGGAGAAAACTGGAGGAGCCAGAGAAAACCCATGCAAGCGCGGAAAGAACATGCTAATGCTGCACAGAAAGACCCTCGGGCCGGGAATTGTGATGACGAAAAACACTTCCTGTGAAGGAATGTGGGGGAAACTCTAAAGCACACCAGACTCAAATAATAATCTCTACTCGTCCAAGAAAGCTTCTGAGAAACCTTAACAACCAATTACCAGCAAACAAAACATCTACAACTACATGATTTACATGAACCCATGAAAAAGCTTGGATTAGTGACATCATCATCATCATCATCATCATCATCATCATCAGTAGCAGCTCTTAATGCCACCAGGCCATGTTTTCTTCCTCTGTTCCTCTGCAAATTGATTTGGAAAGGGCAATCTGTCAGATACGCAAGAAAGTAGAATTAGAGATTAAAAGGCTTTTTTTTCAACTTGCTTTGACAGTTCTGGATATAATGACCTTCTCGGAGTCATTTGGGAAATGAAAAGTGCAGCTTTTCAGTGGCATTTAACAAGATGACGTGCAGGTATATCAGTGGAAATTAGTGTTATTTCTTGTGAAGCAATTTGGTTGAAATCCTGACTATAAGGAAATAATTGCCTCATTATCCAGTGCGACTTTTTATTTATTTATTTACTTATATATTTTTATAATGGAGTGATTGACTACCTTATGAACTATCTGATCTGCTTACTGAGGACACACATCTGCTGAATGGAAAGAATTACAGACTTACAGAGAGTCTGATGTACCGTTAGAGCATGCAAACTGAATGTTACACCAGAATCTCTCAACATACATAACTTTGCATCATTTATATATTCTAACTGTTTAAAAACAGTGGGAAGTGGTAGCCTATTGGTTAAGGTGTTGGACTAATACCAGAAAGACTGGGGTTTGATTCCCACCTTCACCAAGCAACTACTGGGGGCCCTTGAGAAAGGCTCTTAACCCACAATTGCTCAGTTGTAAAAATGCCAAACTATAAGTGTAACTGCAAAACGGTCCTATATAACAAGAGCCCCAGAGGAGGGTGCAGTGGTAGAACAGGATGATCTGGGTTCCTGAGCAAGACCCTAAACCCTTTCTGCTCCAGGGGTGCAGACTAATAGCCGGTCCTGCGACCAAACCCCGACCTTCTGAGCCGGAATCTGTGAAGAAGCAATATTAACTTGCTTTTCCTATTGTGGACTCATCAATATTAAGTGGTGGTAGGGGCAGTGGTGGCTCAAATGGTTAAGGTGCTGAGTTGTTGATCGGGAGACCAGGGTTCAAGTCCCACCACTGCCAAAGAATACCTGTGATCAAGTCTGCCACTGTTGGTTCCTTGAGCAAGACCCTTAACCCTTCCTGCTCCAGGGGTGCTGTACAATAGCTTACCCTGTGCTCTGACCCCCAACTTATTAAGATGGGATGTGCGAAGAAAAACATTTCACTATATGTTGTACTGTGTATAATCATGAATGTGACAAAAATAAAGTGACTTTTCACACACACACACACACACACACACACACACACACACACACACACACACACACACACACTCTCTTGATAGGAATCAGCCCTTTTTAGTAAACCTCTCACTCTAACATGCTGCTGATGGAGAATTATCACTTGTTAAATAAACATTATACCGAATGCTGAAATGCGCCCTATCTTGTGAAAAGGGTTAGACACTAAGCCAGATGTTTGCAATATTAACACAGATATACGATAAGTGTTTGACAATTTGCTTATTTTAGCATAAATAGTGTTTATTCCAGCAACGCACGCTCCGGTGCCATCTCCAGATGTGTAAAAATAGAGAATGCTTGGTCTATCAGTCTTCCATGACTGCACGGCCTGCTTCATTCTCAAGCTAAGTAAATTTTACTGTGAGCACACACACGTGTGTCTACTGGGTTAAAGGTGTGTCGAGGGATTTTCCTAAATCAACATCAACATTTTGGAATAACTAGCAATAGAATTATTTGAGGGATTCATTGACAGTGATATCTGGGTATGAGGTACAAAAGACAGGGATTTTTATGTCTGTCTGTCTGTCTGTCTGTCTGTCTGTCTGTGAAATAACAAGTAATACTTTGAGTGTATCTTCCTTGTGTGTTCAGCTGTCTATTGATGTAATAAAGACATCAGTAACTTTGGAAGGAGAAAAAAATGTCACCACACCTTTCCCATCACACACACATGAGGAATCAGGACATCATGTCATAATAAGAATTAAGTTAGTGGTTGACGTAAGAGTGGAGTAAACCATTTTAATCATCATAAAATCATTTTTTGTTCTTTAGTAGCTCAACGTTTCCAATGTATAAATCGGCCACTCGTTTAGACGTATTAGTTATAGAATTATGGCATCCATTCAAAGCTCGAACCATGAGCGCATGTCCTGTAAGGTTATAAACACTGACAACTGAAATTAAAGCAAAAAATTATCCACGCTGGTCAAATTGCACGTCGTGTAAATACAATTGGATAAATGCAGACAGAGAGACGAGAAATGTCACCCAGAGGAAAAACATCTGCCTGGCTTTAATCATCCAAGACATTCCCAATATTCAAATCATGCCTAAGAAATGTTCTGTGTTCTGGCAAACATCACACAGGAGTTTAGTTATTATCCTTCATTAGAGTGCAGAATCATTAGAGTGCAGAATCATTAGAGTGCAGAATCATTAGAGTGCAGAATCATTAGAGTGCAGAATCATCAGAGTGCAGAATTGTGAAAAAAATTCCGGATGACCTAATAGTTCACTCTCTGGGATTTTAAGCATGATGGCCTCTTTACTATCCATCGAGCCAGTGCGAGAGACATATGTGTTCACACCACACACACACACGGACACACACACACACACGGACACACACACACACACGGACACACACACACACACGCACGCACACACGCACACACACGCACACACGCACACACACACACACACACACACAGGTTAAGGTGCTGAGTTGATGATCGGGCCCCACTGTTGGGTCCTTGAGCAAGACAAGACCATTAACCCTTCTTGCTCCTACAGTTGACCCTGAGGTTTTTGCACTATTCAGGTTCCAAACTAATAACCTCACTATGAACTACCTCACTACTGCTCTTTAATCGCACTCTATGTCTTTCTGTAATTGTCTTTGTGTTTCACTTGTCCTACGTCTGCACTGTACTTATTGTGTATATGAAGCACCAAACTCCCGGAGTATACGGTCTCTCATATATGGTTCAAATGACAGTAAAACTTCTATGACTTTGACTTTAAAGTGGCCATCTGATACTCATTATTCCAAATGTTGATCTGATACAGACACTGGAATCAGTGCATGCTTTAAATGCTAATGAGCTTGGTTACCCGAACCTAACCCCCCCCCCCAACCCCACAAACACACACCACTTTGGTGCTTCTGGAAGTAATTCAAAAAGAGTAAAAAAGAGATCTTTATTGTTATAAGTTGGTTGTGTAGTTAACACGTAGTTCAATCCAGTCCAAAACAACCTGTCCAAAAAGGTCTGTCGCATCTCACCTGACTATTAGCATGGTCGTTGTAGGACATCTGAATCCATCCATCTTTTTTTCCCCAACGTTGTGAAGAATGTAACTCAAATGAAGCATATAGTTGAGTAGTTTGTTTCATTTTGGAGGCCGATTAAGCGTTTCAGGTCACACCAGGCTTTTCTGTCACGGCCTTGCAAACGAGATGGTCACGGCTGTAAGGAGATGCGGTCCGCCATGGCCATGCCCCTACTGCCGGAACCATCCCAAACCATCAGACCACCAGTATCTCAACCTCAACCACAACACACACCCAATACCACACATACACACATGCTGGGCTGCAGACAGCAGAACACAAATAAAATGATTTTCCTTTTCTCTACTGTTAAGAGTAGGACTTTCCCCTTTTTTGCTTTGGTTGTCTTGTTTTGACAGCTCTTGGCAGGATTTTTCAAGCCTCAAAGTTCAACCACATTTTTACTTTCTCAGCTAGACACAAACACACACACACACACACACACACACACACACACACACACACACACACACACACACACACACACACACA
>JAOTRA010000016.1:2223927-2236547 GCA_026260255.1 Pseudolaguvia tuberculata
TATCTATCTATCTATCTGTCTGTCTGTCTGTCTGTCTGTCTGTCTGTCTGTCTGTCTATCTATCTATCTATCTATCTGTTACATGTCTTATGTTCCAAAATATTTTCCATCTACTGCTAAATATTAATGATGGAATATACATGACGAAAGGAGACACACCACCATTAACTAAATGAACATTATTATTGTTATTTTATCATCCCATCTGAAACCACTTTTCATTAACTAAATGGTTTTCCAAATTAATTCTAGTAAACGTAAATCTGCATATTCTATATTCATGACCAGACTGTTTTTAGCAAAAGATGACCTGTCATTGTTAAATGAACACATCAAATACAGACTGTTAATTTGTAGTGTTTTTACTCTATATTTTGCAATAATAATTGACTATACTATTAAACTTTTCCACTAAAATTTGTAGGTTTAGGTTTATTCAGCTACAACAGTATCAGTGATATCAAACACTAATGTTAGGTATGGAGCTCTGGAGAGCTGTTTCAGATCTTCCCAAAGGTCTTTAGTCTTCAGTGGTTCACTCAAGTTTTTGAGTTCTATTCAGTTACAACCATGACACCATGTCTTAATGGATCACAGGGGCTTAGTGCTCAGAGTCACTGTCATGTTGGTACAGGGTTAGAGACTCTAAGTTTCACTGAAAGAGTAATGAAATGTTACAACATGCAAAAACTCTATATTGTATGTATTATTTTTAGCTTTGAGTGTCTTTGTGATGTCTTACTTAATACAAAGCTCATAAGAAAGTAGCTATCCAGGACGTAGTATTTTATATATACTTCTGGTTATCTCTATCCAACTAGGAGCAATAAATGAATAATCAATAATCCCAAAAACCACAAAACTACTAATTTACAGCAATAACTCATTTATTCTACTGAACAGTTAAGGGCCTTGCTCAGGGACCCAATTTTGTCAGCTTGGTTGTTCTGGGAACTGAATCCTAATCTTCTGATTAACCGTTCCAAAAAGCAGTTAAAGACTTTAACCAGTGAGCTACCATATTACATCTATTCCTGCTTATGGAATGCCTCAAGTGCTTGTTTATAAGGAGCTAGAATTTAACTTTAATATTAGCCCAACAGAGGGAACGCCAATTGTTTTGAATGAAAAGACGACCGGTTCAACCTGACTCAGTTTCCATCAAACTTTATGAGTCAGTTACCAAAAGCCTGTGTAGATGGTAAAATTCGTTTTGCTACTGATCGATTCAAGTTTTCTTAAAAGAAAATATCTGTGTGAGTATCTTAATATAATGATTGGGGATGTGATCACATGGTACTATAGTGGGATTATAGTAAGGATTGATGATGGATAGAAAAAGGAGAAAGTTTTGCAACATGGCTGTGTTTTCACTGTAAAAGTATTTTGGGTACATACTGGGCCATCAGCATATTTTCAACATTCCCTGCCTTGAGCAAAGGCTTACAGCGTCTCCTCCCTCACAGCCGATTACAGAGAAACTGCAGTGAAATGCTTTTCCTGTCACAGCTAGAATGAATAATATGTCGAGTGACTTATAGTTTTCATTATATCATTTTTTTTACAATGATTTCGCCTTTTTTTTGTTGATTTTGCATTTTACATTTAAACTAGCAAAACATGACCTATAACTGTAATATAGCTGTCTACACTCAGCTGTGCTATTTTAGCTTAGAACCGTGGTGGAGCTCTAGCATGTCCATCCAAGGCCAAGTTGGTTGAAGAACGCTGAATTTTAGCCAGGGGGTGGCCAGAGTCTTCAGAGTTAAACAATGCACCATCCCACCTTCAATCGTTCAGTCTGCTCTTCACATGGGCTCTAACAGGACTGCCCAATGGCAGGAGGCAATGAGAACAAGTTGAAGACCCATAAATCTCCATAAACTTCACCCATTTGTCGTTCCTACTCTCCAAACTAAGGCACATCAACTAGTCCCACTTATATCACACAAGACTACAGAGAGATTTTCCCTTTAACCATGGTTTCAGATTGCTGAAGATGGATGAGAGTTAAAGCATAAAGGTGTGCTGCAAGTATGGGACAAAAGAGAACTCAGCAAGAACATAATAAAACAGAGAAGAAACATGTATCCTCCAGGGTACAAGGAGGAGTTATAACCTTGAGAGCTGAACTTGGAAGTAGTGGTAGCGCCGTATTTAAGATTTAGACGAATTGGAAGATTCGGCATGACTCGGAGTTCGATTCCAAGCAAAACAAATTTACCACTGCTGGGCCCTTGAGCAAGGCCCTTAACCCCTAATTGCTGAGTTGTATAAAAGAAAGAGATAAAGTTAAGTCTTAATGTAAATGTTTACTCATTCCAACAATTAAACATTGTTTATATAGAAGATGTCAAACCTCCAGATGGATTGATGAAATGAGCAGATGAATCAGCAGTCATGAACAGGAAGTTCATTTTAGACTGTAAACTGATGTAATTAGCACTTTCTTAACACTTCAATAAATTGTAATGCATTTGGGATGTTTGCTCGCCAATCAATGATAAATTATGTTGTTGTTATTAGTATGTTACTGTTATGTGTATGTGATTTAATCTCTTTCTCATTAGTGATATTAAAGCTCATGGGTGGATTCTGTTTTCCCACACAGAGAAAAGGATGTGCACCGGGTATATCCTTCCTGCCTTGGAAAAAAAAAAGCTTCCTTTTTTTTTTTTTTTTTTTTTTTAATAAGACACCTAAGGAAGTACACACTATTGCTGTACTGTGTATGGTATTTTGCTATACACAGCAGAACCGTGGAGCTGAGAATTCAGCCTGAATAAGCAGTATAAGCCACGTTCTGACTGTCATAGCTTCCACTAATCTGCCATTTATTAAGCAACGGCAGTGAAATCATGACACCCATGCATTCAACACCCATCACGACTTGAACAAAAAAAAAAACCACACACACCCACTGGCACACGCCAGAAGTGTCATATTCTGCGTCTGAAATGTTACACATCCCTTCCTTTTCCTACATTGACTAGCAGCAGCGCTGAAGGCTAAAAGTCTCGGGTTCTTCTTGCTCTTCTTTTTTTTCGTCCATGAGCTTGTTTGTGGAGGAAGAAACATTTTCCACTCTTTTGGGATTTATTTTTTTGCAATACCTGCTTTTCTAATAGCCTGAACTATCTAAAGCTCAACTGTCGGCTACCTATTGTCTAATTACCTTCTAAACTTCAATATTTCCCCCTCAAGCAGCTCAGGAGTGCCAGTTCTCATTTAAGCCATTTTCATAAGACTGCAAATGTGTGTAACTCAAAAGAAAATACCTCCAACCCACAGTGAAAGTAAGAGGGCAAGTTGATAAACTCAGACTCTTATTTGTAGCACTTCTCATCAAAGTTTAATGACTGAGTAATTGGTTTGTATCTGTAACAGTTACTTTGCCATCAATAATGACCAGGCAAGCTTGGATACAATTACCTGGATGTGAATCAGGAATGAGAGGCCTGAGCGTTATAGTGTTACAACTCACAGCATCAGCTCTCTGATGTTGAACAAATATTGATGTAGTGTATGGTTACCGAAACATCCTGATGAAGACAAACAAGAATAGGCAAAGTGATTGAGGAGTTACAGACACATGCTCAACATCATCAGATAGCAAAGCACATAAGTGGAAAGAGATTGACTTTAGGTTTAATCTAATTAGTCTAATGTCCACCAACAAATTAAACTGCAGATCAGAATATTGTAAGTTTAGAAGTGGCCTAAGCCAGAATCAAACTCGGATCATCAAAGTGCAACCACACAAGTCAGTGTCGGCGCTATGGTGTAGTAGGTTTAGGCGCTGACAATGACTAGTGTGGTTGCACTTCGATGATCCGGGTTTGATTCTGGCTTAGGGCCCTTCAATCCTCACCCTCCTTCACTTTCACTTGCTTTATCTCTGTTTATCATAACAGTAATATTTAAAATGGCCATAAAATATATTTTAAAAGAATATCAGGAGTTTCATTCACAACAAGGGCAGCATGGTGGCTTAGCAATTAGTTTTTGCTTGTTCTATGTGTGCTTTTGTCGGTTTACTCCAGTTTACACCCATAGTCGAAAAACATGTACATCTGGGATAGGTTTCAGCAGACCTGTGTTCCAAAGCTAGGGATAAGCTGGTATAGAAGATGAATGATTGAATGAATAATTCACAACACCACAGCTGCCACAACGGACCCTCAACTGTTTACACAATGGATGTAAAACACTTTGGATAACGGTTTGTGCCTAACGATGTAAAGGAAAATGTCATTCTGTGGTTAGGGCTGGTGAAAGACAATTGTATTACTAAAATTTAATAGGCCAGCAGGTAGATTGATGGTTAAAGTGTTAAGGTACAATTTAAAATCCCAGGACTACCAAACTGCCACTGCGGGGCCCTTGATCGAGACCGCAAACATTCTTCAAATGTTGCTTTAAAGATTTCTTCAGTTTCTATTATTTTGTCATTTTACAAAGGACAGTAAAGGCTGAGTTCTCTGTTTGCCTTCAAAGCAACTAGTTTCAAGAAGAAAAAGCCGACATCAACTTTTTTCAACCACAAGCCTTCAACAGAATACATAATTTGCTTTTCAAGGACACTCTAGCACTCTCACTCACCTCGAGATTTTTCTCCAAACACACTGTAACAGACGTGCAGAAACTGACTAAAGTGCATAAATCTTTCTTTGCAATGCGGTTTATCTAACTCTGAAACCTGTTTGCAGTTTTCAGAAAGTTTTAAAGAGTCATGTCCATTTTTATATTTCATCCAACATTGTGCAGTTGGACACATCAAAACATCCACTGGCATCAAGACTCGATATATATATAGCTATTGGATCGCTCAGGAACACTTTTGTTAAGTTAGCTCTGAAAAGCAAAAGTAGGCAGGAATCTTTCTTTGCATACCTCCGGAAAAGCACTAGGGAGTATTATTGTCAACATGGATTAAACAGGATAAAGGCTCAAGATGAAACAAACACAAGCTTATTGAGTTAACCAAAGAGAACTGCCCGCCACTGCATGTCGACATCCCATCTGCTTTCTCTGAAGCCCCTCCTCATGTCTCCAGAGAAACACAGCTGTGGGACCTCTCACTGAACTCGCATCTGGGGGGTTTACAGTGCCCGCCTAAGAGAGAGGTAGAGAAAAAAGATCCAACAGCTTTGGATGTAACCGTAGTCTAACATGAAACTAGGCTTTAAAGACAGGGATCGTTTCTCCACGGCAGCTGCAAGTGCAGTAAACAGATCCAGTGTGCAGCTCACCTGAGAGAGCTGTAGAGGAACTCTATAAGGCCAGCTCAGATATCTAGCTTTTCCATTGCCACTGCCACTAAGGGTGAGACCACAAGGACAACTCTAAGGCTGAAAGAATAGGGGTTAGGGTTAGGGTTAGATAAGATTTTTGGAGCCTTAAAATGTGAAGTTTTGCATTATTTGCTTGTCATCTATTACGGTTTTTTTTCAGGAATGTTAAAATTGCTCTTGGATACTCCTATCACCAAGTATATATCATCTCTGCCTGCTGTCTTTGGCTAATTACTTTAGCAGGCTATTAAAAACAAACCAAGAATATTTAGAAGCTCTATTTACAGACAACCTCTTCACATTTATATATGCAGCATTTAGCAGATGTTTTTAATAAAAATAGAAGTGCACTGACACAATATCAAGAAATAAATTCGTTAATAAAGGTAAGTGTTACAAACCCTCAAAACTATTAGAAAGAAAGTTACTGTTTAAGAAAAATGAAATGTCAATGCTGGTGCCTTAAAAAGATATGGATCTTTAAGTGTCTCCTGAAGAAAACCAATCCAGAGGTTGGTCTGTCATTATTGAACATTTATTCCACCACATTGGAGACAAAATGAAGAAATGTCTTGGTGATGGGCTACACTGTGTGAACGTGGTGGCTCAGTGGTTATGTTTCATTAAATTGGAGAGTATGGGTTCAGTTCTCCATAACACTAAGCTACCCCTAAGACCCCTAAACCTCAATCGCTCTGTATAAAAATAAATACAAGCCATGCTGAATAGGAGCATCTGTAACTGGTTATCAGGCAAGAATGGAATAATCAGTTAACAATGATGCGTGAAAGCAGAATAATATTCAATAGGCAATTGTGACATATCAAAATCTTCCATCCAACTTAAGGAAATCCAAAGGTTATTGCTTGTTCCATGCATACAGATCTGTTTTTGGTCATTTTAGAAATACGCTTAGATGGTTTATATTCTTTATCTCCAGTCAATTAAAGCTGACATGATCATATAGAACAGTGATGACAAACCAGCATCCTGAGGAGAAACCTGCATTTCCTCTTTATTTAGAATTCTTTAGGGAGCAATGACTAAAGACTCCTAGAGAAAAAGCAGGCTTACAAACAAAGGCTGTTCTCTATCAACAGAAATTCTGATTCACTTGCGAATCTACATGGAGATCATCAACATGAATATATTCTATTTGTTCTAGACCTCATTTCTAAACTGTACAGCAAACTCTTAACTATTTCATTTTCTTTTTATATCTAAACATAGACTCTTATCATACACAGTCACTTGTACGGTTATAACAGTTGTCCAATTGCTTGTTTAAGCTCCTTATCATGTGATTAGACTTTTGCAACTCCCTGTTCATTAGCCTTTCCTTGCACTAGTTCTGCAAAATCATCCCTTCTCTTCATTATTGTATCCTAAGTGTGACTAGTGTGCTTCGATCAAGTAACAATTGTCTTACTTCAACCATTGGAAAGGCCTTAGTAAAACAGACATATGGATAATATATTAATTAGGCAAAATATCCCTAATTGATCATAAAAACAATAAATCAGTATTAAAGGGATTATAGCAGACACATTAAAATCTAAACATATGACAGGATTTCATATGGTGCCGTGTGTAGTGGTGTAGTGGTTAGCACGGTCGCCTCAAAACAAGAAGGTACCGGGTTCGATTCGCAAGCCGAGGATCTTTCTGTGCATGAGTTTGCATGTTCACCCCGTCCTTGCTTCTTTCCTCCAGGTTTCCTCCCACTGTCCAAAATCATGCACGTAAGGTTGATTGCTGAGTCAAAATTGTCCATAGGAGTGAACGTATGTGTGAGTGCTTGCTTGCCTATGCGTGGCCCTGCGATGGACTGGCAAACTGTCCACCATGTTTCTTGACCTATCTGCTCTGGGATAGGCCTAGCAGACCCTGTGACTCTGAATTAGGCGTTTAAGAAGATGAATGAATGAATGAATGAATGAATGAATGACTGAATGAATGAATGAATGAATGAATGAAAAAAGTTGTGCGTCTGGTTTTTCTCAAGTGTTATTTTCTGATGCAGTGGTTTTTCTTTTCAGATCAAGATACAAAGCATGGATTTTTCAAAGCTGCTTCCTGACAATGTCAATTGTAAAAATAAATCACACGAAAGGTGTGGATTAAGTTCAAGTGAAATATAATAGCCAACAATGACCTGCTATCTTTCTCACACTTCAACAAAACATTTCAGCATGTCAAGCTTATTCTAACCATCAAATAAACATCTAGTGTCAACCATCTAGTGGGTGTCCCTGTCTTCATCTATCTGTCTCTGTTAGTAAGGGCCAATCCAGAGTGTCATTATTATTACCATTGATCGTAGGCAGTTAGGATCAATTTACTTCCCTGTAGTCCCAGGCTGCTTCACGTCTATCACAGCCTGAGAGTTTTCCAACCCTGTGTCATATCTGGAGCCTCAGCGTCTGTGCATGTGTGTATTTTGGGATGTTTGGAGCTCTCGCTCATGCACCATTTGCTGCTTTTCTGTTGAAAATGTCACAACGGCTAAAAACTGAAATCTGGAACCTGGAGCTCACACATTCTGCTGAAGTGATAAGTGTGCTTTTAATTTATAGCCCCGGCTCTGTGAGGTAGGATAAATGGATGTGCTTATTCCTTGTGCATGCAAGCATTCTCATAGGTTTCCCACCGGTAACCCAAATCTCTCATTGCCGGATGCTTTTTGCATCAACGAGACTTTCCATCTTTTTAGCAGTCCAAAGTGGCAGCCAGTGGGGAACCAGCCAGCAGAAAGTGACAGAAAACAGAGTCCTGTTTCAACATTTTTGCATCAGAATGGTGCAAAAGACAAATTAGCAACTGAACCTTGGAAAAAGGGCCAACTGGAAACCGTCACCAGTGTGCTCCGAGATATTTAAAGATAAATACATGCTGTAAGAAAAGCTTGCAATCGTCTTTTATGAGAGCACACACACATATCCAGAGCAGCTGTCCCAATTGTCAGGATGTTTTATTTCCCTCAGCATACCGCCATCAACGCAACAGAGCAGTTGGTTAACCAAGAGATTTTATATACTGTAAATATATAGCGCCAAAGCTTTTTGGATCTTGTGATATTTACAGTGATTCAATAGTGTGGTCCAGATTGGGTAATTTATAGCAATTTCAGCAATGTTGGCGTAATGGGCAAATGTGCTTCAGATTAAAAGTGAAATAATCAAATAAATATAGCTCCATTTGAGTAAGTCCGTACAGAAACGTTTCTGTGCTACAATAAAGGCTTAATCTATTGTTAACACATAAGAGATGAGGCAGAACTTTAAAACTCATTTCTAATCCTGTCCATCCTCGTCACCTCCAATGAAAATCTCAACATCTTCAAAAATCTAAAAAATTGTTAATAAAAAAGAAATTGTTTTAGAATGCTTATAAGGCTACACAGCAAAAAGTCTGGTGTTGGTTTAACTCCCAGAGAGTTGATTTCAACAACAATTTTTAAAACCTTTTTCAGAGTTTATATAGCTCCACACTTTCCGGAGTGAAAATAGTGAAACCTTATTAGAGTTCTTTTTTTTTTTACTCTAAAAAGTGTTAGAATAACAATTAAAGGCATTTGAAATTCTTTTAATTGGGTAAAATTTGTTATACTAATTTAAAAATATTTTAAACAAGTTAATTTATTTTTAATTCTTCCTTGCAGTACACTTAAAAGTTTCATTAAAACATAACATTATAACATATAAACCTTCATCTGTAAACAGCTAATCTAACATGATGCTAACAATTCAATTGCATTTAAAAAAAAATCATTTCACACTCCTCTACCTTCAGCTTTACCGAAGTGCTGGAGCATCAACTTGGAATGACACCGGCTATTCAGTCTTGACAATAAAGAAAAAATATTTTTGCTTTTATAAAATGATTTCGTTCTATCCTATAATTAAATCGTGGCTATGTTGTAATTATTCGTCAAGCGCTACATACAAACAAATGCATACAAGAACAAACAGAGAAAAGATTTTTGTAAATCGTGGCCACACTGTAATAATTTTGATTAAAATACATTAGTGAAATTGTGCCCAAGTCTTATCTATGGTTCCGTACTACATAATCCTGTACTAATCTTAAATTAATTGCATCAATCAAATAGTTCAATTTAATTTAATCCCAATGCTACTTAATCTTCCAAACTGATCTAGATCTAGAATTGTCTAGAATATTCTCTAGCTGAAATGCGTGGGTGGAGTAAAATTGCATCTCTCTGCGGAGGTTATTTTACCATCGATGATCAACTCCGTCAATGAACTCCAACACCCAGACCAATTTAACTCCAAATGGGTTAAAATTACACTTTGAGAGTTCAAATGAACTTTAAAATGTTTAACACCAAAACGTCAATTCTCCAGTTTTTGCTTTGTACGTTTTCTAAAGACCTACTGGCAAATTCAGAAAAAAAAGTTCCTAAATAAAGTTCCTATAATAAATATTAATAGAGGCTGTCTTTAAAATAGGACAAAGCTTAACATTCCTTAATGTGTTTTTTTTTAAAACCATCACTGGATAGTGGATTTCGCCGCATTAGTAAAACATGCCTTTAGAACTGCACTGTATGTGGCTATTAAAGGAAATTTGATATATAAGAAGGTAATATTTCTAGACATGAATTACACCATCAAACGACTAATTCATTGTGCAGACTTCTTTTTCAATAAAACTTGATGAAAAAGAAGATGAAACCACAGAAAAACAAACAGTATGATTGTCACCTTTGGACTTTCAAAATGCTAAAATAAAATGTCACGCTTGTGACATTTGGAGTCTGTTTTATTCGTAAACATTAAATTAGACAGTTTTCTTTGTCCACTACATTGAATGAATAAACCCTTTTCTCCTCCTTTTAAAACAGTTTGCTCTTTATTTCATTTGAATGTACATTGTTCCATGCCAAGGAGCCAATTTTCCATGCCAATCGGCGCTGATGAAGCGAGCGACTTTAGTCAAACACCCCACATTTGGAAGTCATTACAAATCAGGCGTGTGTGAATAGAGCTGCTGGTTTAAACTGTTTGTAAGAGCTTGATGAGCATTAGAAGACCAGCCAACTCATTTACTGGTTTGGGACACACCTTCTTTTATTCACTGCTGCCAGTTTTATGACCTTACCACAAGCACCATTTTCTGACCAACAACAGGCTTTTACAGCTTTATATAAGGGCAACTCTGGGTTTATACCCACAGCTTGAGTTTGAGCATTTTAAATCTGTCTATAAAATCAGTTTAATCACTGGCATCATGTGAAATTTCAACTATAAACTATAAATCCTTGAAAAACAGCAACACGTTTCGCCAGAAGTTGCACAAGGAAATAAGAAAGTGTAATCATTTGCCTACAAATCTTTGTGGACAAGCAGATCATGCGAGCAAATGAATCTTGTTACTTTTAATACTGCATGTTTGTTGATTTGTTCGGTGGTATAAGCGCTTCTCTGAGTTTTCCTCCAGGTACACCAGTTTCCTTCAACCGTCCATGAATATGGACATTCCATTGATCGTGATTGTAAATTACCTATTAGAGTGAGTGAGTGTGTGTGTCTGTGTGTTTGTGTGTGTGCTTTTTCGTCGATGGGTGCCCTGCCATAGACTTAAGACCTGTCCAGAGTGTACCTCTGCCTTTCGCATTATGTGTGCTGGCATGGGCTCCAGCAGACCCTGTGACCCCGAATTAGCAACTTAGAAGATAACTTAATAAATGATGTACTGTATATTTTTTCTTTTGTGTGCGAAAGTACATTTTTATAACATACTATGCTAAATTGTTTGTGTTCCAGCCCTGTTACCATCGCGCCCCATTGTGTTCACCTGTTCTGTGTTAGAGCTTTCATTTTTCTTCGACTATCCTGCTGTTCTTTGTTACTCGGCAGCATCGCAGGATCTTAATGCGTTTATTTGTTACAAAGTCAAACACGTTAAAGTATCAAATTTTTTGCTAGTCATAAAAAGAATTTTTTTTTTTATTTTACTTTCCGCCAGAACTAAGCTGAGGTTTTTATTCAGTATACAGCAAGCTGGCCAAATTTCATTACTCAAATACATCTTCATGTGGAATTTGGCAGAAGATCTTATCCAGACCGGCTTACAATCATTTAATTTAAACAACTTAGCAGTTGAGAGTTGGTGGTCCTAGAAACAGAACCCATAAACATCTGATCAGCAGTCCAACACTCAGCGACCCTCAAAAACAGAGTTACCACTTTCTCACCAATCAGCAATCAAGCAATCCAGTCCAGACCAGCTTGCTGCAGTATGGAATAACCTGTTGGTTTATCTGGTCAGAGGAAAATTGGCCCCTATTAAGGTCTTTATCCCCAGTTTGTCCCAGATGGGGTTTGGGTTCCTTGCTGCTGTTGCCTCTGGCTTGCTTAGTTGGGGACTTTAAAGAGTTGAACTGAAACGAGTGTTCGCTTGATTTTTTTCTGTAACACTATTTTGAGTGGATAGCACGGGAACTCACAACATGATGGTCCCAGGTTTGATTCCTGGGCTGAGAATCTTTCTGTGCGGAGTTCGCATGTTCTCCCCATGCTTGCGTGGGTTTTCTCCAGGTACTCTGGGTACTCCTACTAAATTGTCCATAGGAGTGAATCTGTGTGTGAATGGTTGTTTGTCTATATGTTGCCCTGAGATGGACTGGCAGCCCGTCCAGGGTGTACCCCCGCCTCTCACCCTATGTGAGATGGGATAGGCCCCAGCAGACCCCTGTGATCCTGAATTAGGAAATAAGCGGGCAAGAAGATGAATGAATGAATGAATGAACACTACTGTGGCACAATTTCTTTTGTTAGAATGTGCTGTATAGAGAAAGAGGACTTGGCTTGACGACTGAAAAAAAATCTATTAAGAACTCCAAAAAAAGTAGGTTATAATCCAACAGTCTTGGCACCCCCGAAAGAAACACCATGGCCTGTGGCATCTATATGTAAAGTAGTAGCTGCAGCAGACCTTTTATCTTCTACTAATACTTATGTTTTGATTGGTATCCTTTTCACATGCAGATTACCGGTGTAGTTCTGTGGTTGGTCGCTGTGTGTTTGTGTATAAGTATTGCATAGTTTCCTGCAGTTCGGAAACTTTTAATAAAATTCCATGTTTTTTTTTTTGTTGTTTTTTTTTCATTTCAAAGAATTTTAGCGGTCTGACTTTTGATTGGATATATTGGATATGTGTAGTTTTCTACACCATGGCATGAGAAGTATTAAAGATTTAGAACATTTCCGTAAAAAAAAACATTTTCAACACACACACACACACACACACACACACACACACACACACACACACACACACACACACACACACACACACACA
>JAOTRA010000016.1:2268490-2297149 GCA_026260255.1 Pseudolaguvia tuberculata
AGCCCTGGTGACCCGTCCAGGGTGTACCCCCGCCTCTTGCCCTATGTGGGCTGGGATAGACGCAGCAGATCCCCGTGACCCCGGGGTGAGTGTTATATATAACATACTCAATCTGGACGTTTGAATAGGATGTTTGAAAAGCACATGCATGTGATGGACAAGAGTTTTAAAACTTTTGCACATATATTGTATCATTGTTCTTTCCCTCTAAATCCATCATGTGACCCGAGTTATTTACAGCACTGTTTGGGTTACGCTGACTCACAGTGTTGAATGGAAATGTGAAGCAAACTTCTATGGCTGCACTCTATCTGTTTCTTCTCCAACACAATGAATCAAAGTACACGAAAGAAGTGTGAAGATCTTATACCTAGGAAAAGATTTCAAAACACAACACACACTCACACACAAAATCCCTTGGTGAAGATCTAATTACTGCGTTGTCAGTCTCATGACTACTGGGGCCTGTTTTTGTTCAGTCTCTTCACATCAGATCTCAAATAAACATAACCACAATATGCTCCCTGTCATAGATCTAAATAAATCTAATAAAAGCAAAGTTAAAGTCATGTGTTTCTTGCAACCATGTTTCTGATGAACACACCGCATCGTCTTCAGGGTGTGGTGTCTTATAAAATATTAGAATGTAATTTAATAAGTCGGTTTTATGCATGAATGTATTATTTAGTATTTATTATTTAACTGTTCTAGCCTGACGTCATATAGGTTTTTTCTTTAAATGAAAGGTTGTGACATGATATTATAGCAACAACGTATCCACCTACAGTATGATGAACACATCGAGTCAACCTCATGTGGAACCTTTTAACACACCTAGGAATTTTCGATGCGTCGCGGTTTGTTGTTAGGCTTCTCGGGTTTTAAATAAAGGCTGAAACTAGTACTTTAATGAGCACTTCCCTAAACCTACACAATTAAAAAAAGGAAATAATTAACAGTGAAAAAGAGGAAAAGACTAATGGATTGTTTTGTTTGATAATTTGACGATTGTTGTTCATTCATTCATTCATTCATTCATTCATATTATTACCTGCTTATTACCCCTAATTCGAGTCTGCTGGAGCCTATCCCAGCGCACATAGGGCAAGAGACGGGGGTACACCCTGGTTAGGTCGCCAGTCCATCTCAGGGCTGCACATAGACAAATGACCACTCACACACACATTCACTCCTATGGGCAATTTAGAATCACAAATTAACATAATATACTACTAATGCTTTTGGACTGTGGGAGAACACCAGAGTGCTCTGAGGAAACCCATGCAAGCACAGGGAGAACATGCAAACTCCACACAGAAAGATGTTAATGCACAAATTATTTCATACCTAGCGTGTTTGATTAGGTAAACAATCTGCCAAAATTCATGTTTACCGAAAATTATTTTGTATTTGATCCTCATGACTAGATTATATACTGCGAATTGAATTATACAGTAATTAACTGCATAGTTTGTACAAATTGTTTGTACATTAGACTTTCTTTAGAAGCTCCACCTAAAATAAACAAAAATACCAACATTTCTAGAATGTGAATAAGGATAGGATTAGTTAGCTATTTAGTTACTTTTTATCATCCCGATCAGAAATCATTCCTTTTCAGAAGACAAGATATAAAAGATAAAATAAAAAAGACTTTTATTCATATTTGGTCCAGGCTTTCTAACAGCTGAACAACAGACGCTGCAATTTGTTGGCACAATTTACCTCAAACGAACTATACCATGCGTAAACTGTGAACCGTTCTCCTTGAGAGAAACTAATTTACGATTGGTAAATACTGCCTCTACCTGGAAAAAATGTCAAACATCCTTAAACACCCACCATTTGTGCTTCTGCCAACATGAGCCCCCAGTCGAAGAGCCTCACTCCAGCATCATGCCAGAGCTGATTCAGAACTATGTTAATGGCTGCACTCAGATCTTTTGTGTGTGTAAATGTGGGTGTTGGGGAAAAAGGCAGCTGGAGCAAATGTTGCAGCAGGCGGGAGCAGCTGTTGTTCCCATATATTGCTATCCTAAAGCACAGCTCTTCCTCTTCATGTGGGTTGGCTGAAATGTCCTTCAGGCCCTTGGGTTGAAAGACACTCCCATTTCTGTAGGCTATTTTAAGGGGGTATGCATTAGACCTAGCTGCCTATAAAACAAATAGTTAATAGCATTTGGAAAGATTCCCAATTAAAACATACTTAATTTCATGAATGCATATAGCAAATTTGGTAGCCTAATGTCCTAGGGGTTACATGTCTCCCATTAGAGGAAGTATTCTTGCCCTGCTTGATGGGCTGTCTCATAGGGAGGAAACATATTCCACTTCTGACATTGATTGTCAGTTAACACTACATTTACATTTATGGCATTTGGTAGACACCTTTATACAGAGCGCCTTACATTTATCTCTTTTATACAACCTAGCAAATAAGCTTGTTGTTTTTTTCCAGACAGTATGGTGTACCATCCAGAGTTTGAAAAGGCGGGCCAGCAGCCTGGACTGCAGGTATGGCGGGTTGAGAATTTTGACCTGGTTGCTGTACCAGAGAACCTGTATGGGAGTTTCTACACAGGTGATGCTTACGTGGTTCTCAACACCATCAAACAACGGTCTGGAAACCTGCAGTATGATCTCCACTTTTGGCTGGGTAAGGCTACAATCCATAGGAGCTGTGTAATAAGATTCAGTTCAAAAGAAATATGGCGGAATAAATTCATCAATTGAAATGTTATAGGAAGCATTTTGACTTTTAGGTTTTTCCTTTGTAAAACATGGTCAGTTGTGTCTTCCAGGTGACTTCTGTACACAGGATGAGAGTGGATCAGCTGCCATCTTTACAGTGCAGATGGATGATCATCTGGGTGGAAAACCGATCCAGTACCGTGAGGTCCAGGGGCATGAATCTAAAACCTTCCTGGGCTACTTTAAGAAAGGGTTACAATACATGGTGAGTGACAAGCAGGGGATGAAGACAGAGTTTAAATTGTCTTTATTTGATAAATTTTTTAAATGTATTTTTTAATTCACAACTACATACAGAGCGGTGCGATGGTGTAGTGATCAGCACAGTCATCTCACAGCAAGAACCTCTAGAGTCCTTCCTCTAATTTCTTCCCGCAGTCCAAAAACATGTACATGATTGGTTTATTGGTGACGCAAAATTTCCCATAGGACTGAGTGTGTGAGGTGCCCTGAGGGTGTACCTACCCCTGCCTTTAGGGAATAAGCAGGGTAGAAGATGAATGAATGAACTACATACATGTATTTGTGTTTTCTGACATGTTAGACTTAAATACAGACTTTAAATAAAAATATATATTTACAATTAGCAGATCTGCATAAAAATATGTATGCAAATAAAGCGGAAAAATGGAGGAGAGCGTTTGGGTTTCAGGAAATAGTATTTGCATCTAACGAAGCAAGTACAAAACTGTGAACAAGGTCAAGCTTTTTTTGGAACTGATTGTTGATGCCAAAAAATTATGTTCTAATAATGTTCACAATAACCATATAAGCAAATACTACAATCCCTTTATTACTATTACATTACAGATGATTTCATTAACCATAAAAATGTCAAAGTAGTTCCATGACTAAGTAATAGTGGTTGGTAATAAAGGATGTGGGAGCACAGTGGTTAAGGCGTTGCACTGCTAATCGGAAGAACAGGGTTCGATTCCCAGCATGGACAAACTGATGAGTTGAACAAAAAAGAGAAAAATGTAAGCTGCTGTAAGAAGTTAAACTATAATTAAATACATTTTACTTCTGCATATCAGTTCATAAAATTATAAACATACAAATAATCCTATTCATTCATTCATTCATTCATTCATTCATTCATTCATTCATTCATTCATTCATTCATTTGTCTTCTTACCTGCTTCTTACCTACTCCCGAATCCGGGGTCACCTGCGCCTATCCCAGCACACATAGGGCGAGAGGCGGGGGTACACCCTGGACGGGTCGCCAGTCCATCACAGGGCAACACAGACAAACAACCATTCACACACACATTCACTCCTATGGACAATTTACAATCACCAATCCACCTAATCCGCATGTTTTTTGACTGCGGGAGTAAACCGGAGTACCTGGAGGAAACCCTCGCAAGCGCGTGGAAAACATGCAAACTCCGCACAGAAAGTCCCCGGTCCGGGTTCTTGTTGTGAGGCGACTGTGCTATCCACTACGCCGCCAATAATCGTATTACTCCTAAATTTTAAGCGTTGCCAATACGAGGGTGAGATGAGTCTTGTTTATGCTGGACAATTAATGCTTTTTCAATCATCTAAATAACAAGGTTGTATGCTGAAAGAAAATCCAGATTTGTATCAACGTCTTTTTCATTTCAGTTTGTAATTACTAAAAGATGGGTTGCAGTGCTGAAAAGACTTCTTGGTTATTATTGCTCTTTGTATCTGCGGGGGGTTAAATAGATTTTTAATTGGAATGTTGGTTTCTGGAGTAAACACAGATAAAAGCAGTGACTTGACTTCAATTGTTTCTTTTCGTCTCAGAAAGGAGGAGTGGCCTCAGGCTTTAAACATGTTGTAACCAACGAGGTAGTTGTTCAGCGGTTGCTTCAGGTCAAAGGTCGGCGGGTTGTAAGGGCTACAGAGGTGCCGGTCAGTTGGGACAGCTTCAACCATGGCGACTGCTTTATCGTTGACCTTGGGAATGTAAGTAAACAAAAAAAGGAGGCAATTTCTAGTTCTGAGACATTAGTGTTTTCTAGTAATTACAGAGTTATAATTTGCAGGAGGCTTGTATCAAAAGTTAATTAATCACCTTTATTTCCTATGTGTCTATCCCTTTTGTGCATTACAGGAGATCTACCAATGGTGTGGCTCCAAAAGCAATCGCTTTGAGAAGCTCAAGGCTACTCAGCTTGCCAAGGCGATTCGTGATAATGAGCGTAGCGGAAGAGCCCGTGTGTATGTGTGTGATGAAGGCGCAGAACGAGAAAAGATGCTGGAGGTATTAGGTCTATGTCTATTTAAATACATCGATTTAGACTATACTAACAGCAGTAACAGGACTCTGTAAAAATGTTTCATATTTGATGCCAGGTTCTAGGAGAAAAGCCAGACCTGCCTGAGGGAGCTGATGATGACCTCAAAGCAGATTCGTCTAACAGGAAACTGGCTAAGCTGTACAAGGTGATGTGACTGTTTAAAACAGTTGGAATTATGAAGATCGAAAACAGACTCATCTAAAGTATAGCATTTATTCTACAGGTTTCGGATGTTAGCGGGACCATGGCTATGGCCCTGGTGGCTGATGAGAATCCTTTTACTCAGGGTGCTCTGGAATCCAACGACTGCTTTATTCTGGACCACGGCTCAGACGGCAAGATCTTCGTTTGGAAAGGTGAGTCAAGGTTCATTATTAGGTGTTTTTATAGCCCAAACCGCCACTTCACCTACAAATATCTGGTAGTGGTACCCATAGAGCTGAAGCCATTGCTAAGCCCTAAAATCCAGGATTCTCCTTATTGTCTGTTTGGTGGTGTCACTCCTCTATTAGGTGGGTTGAAAAAGCTGAATTGTTAGGTCTGATCCTCTCTATAAAGCAGCTCTGTGGGTCTTAATCTCCATTGCTTGCAGTGGGCATAGATGGTTTAACTTTTCCTGGTCTGAATCCTGGAAAAGAGGAAGACAGAAGGCCTGTAGTGTAAATGATATAAAAAAGCTTTTTTGCCTGCCTGTTGCAAATCCTGGCACTCCAGCAGGGTGGGCAGAGCCAGGTCCCATGAAAGGAGCCTCAGTTGCTGCTTGTGTTTGTATAGCATTGCTTTCTGGTTGATGAAATCACCCTGTCTGTGATGTAACAGACTGAAAGTTACAAAGGGCGTTCCCAAAGCATTGGGTCAAGTTGCAATGAATACCTTTGTTGTGGGTTTAGTACCTCTAAATCTGATAGTAAATTTTAATTTAAAATTGTTTACTGACCTGAAGCGGACAATACACAAACATTCATGACATGCAGATCGTTCCCAAATTATAACTAATAGCCATCGATGTTAAAATCTAATGTCCAAACCCATACTTTAATTAACCACGTTAGACGACTAGCTTAGTTTGCAGGTGAAAGGGCATGCCTTTGCATACTTTGCTAAAAATTTGCATGTTACATGTGAAGGGTAGAAAGCTGGATCCTTGCGTGAGCTCATACATGATGCGGTTTATATTAGCTTTTAAAAAACGTCCCAACAAAGGACAGCTATTATGGAAAAATATAAAGTGAGACTGATAATACGATCTATAACATGTATAGCTATAACATTAAAGTAAGTAATAAATAATTTTGATTCAAAATAATAATGCCAAAACTCCCAAAACTAGTCTGAATCTAAAGGTAATGAAAAGACCTAATACATTTTTTGTTAGGATTATAAATGTCAGCTTAGCAAAATATATTCTCATAGATTTTTAAAACATCTGCCCAACAGGAAAGGACGCCAACGTTGAGGAGCGCAAGGCAGCCATGAAAGCGGCAGATGGCTTCATTAAGAAGATGGACTATGCCAAGCACACTCAGGTGCAGGTCCTCCCTGAGATGGGTGAGACTCCACTGTTTAAACAGTTTTTCAAGAACTGGCGTGATGTGGACCAGACAGACGGCATGGGTACGGCATACATTTCCAACCACATCGCCAAGATTGAGAAAGTTCCGTTTGATGCTGCAACGCTGCACACTTCCACAGCCATGGCAGCACAGCATGGCATGATCGACGATGGCAGTGGAGAGAAACAGGTTAACAGAATAGACAGTATGCTTCAAACTCATAACGGCTGCTGATTAAATAGCTATTGTTGTATGTGTGCTATTGTTGTATTCCATGTTCATAGATCTGGCGTATCGAAAGCTCGGACAAGGTTCCTGTTGACCCATCTACGTACGGCCAGTTCTATGGCGGAGACAGTTACATCATCCTGTACAGCTACAGACATGGCGGCAGACAAGGTCACATCATTTACATTTGGTGAGACTGTGCTACAGACACAATTAATGCTTTAGAAAGGAATAAAGGAATAGAAATAAAAACATAAAAGTGTTTCAAATTTATTCATTTGGGTTCTGCTGGAGTCTATCCCAGCGGACATAGGGCGAGAGGCAGGTCCACACATAGACGAACAAACACACATGCACACTCACTCCTATGGCAATTTAGAATCACTGATCAAAGTACATGTTTTTGGACTGTTGAAAGAAACTAGAGCATCCAGAGAAAATCCATGCAAGTGCGGGGAGAGCATGCAAACATTACACAGAAAGACCCCTTGTCCGGGAATCGAACCCCGGACCTTCTTGTTGTGAGGCAACCATGCTAACCACTATGCCACCATGCCGCTATCTGTTTCAAATTGTTATATACAAGTACTACATTAATGAGGGTTTAAATTCCGACGCTGAAGCTGTTTGAGTTATTGTTGTAGTTTGAAATAGACTTCACAACACAGCACTTCTAGGTTCAGCAGATAATTAGCAGATTATATAAATAGACCCAGCGATCTAGCGCTGTCTGACGAAACCTTTAAAGTGCTTGACAATGATGCCTGGCATCCCGCTTTATCAGCAAACACTGATCAGCATCCTGAATCGTTTCCTTTAGGCAAGGTCTGAACTCCTCACAGGATGAAATTGGAGCGTCTGCCATCTTGGCCACCCAGCTGGATGATGAGCTTGGAGGTGGACCTGTGCAGGTAACTAACCTTAACCTTTTTTTTGTTTTCCTTTCTGTCACACCAGACAGCTGCTGGTGTGTAGTTCTAAGACACAGTTCCTATGCTATATTTGCTCTGGTACAATGAATTGTCATTGAGCAAGCAGCATAAAGGATACATGATCTATATTTCATCTATATTTTCCGTCTGCTTCGTTTTTATCTTTCTTTGTCATTTTCCTCCTCCTTTTTCTACTCGCTGGTTCTAGATGGCTGGTGCACCTATCACTACTCAGGTAGACCTGTCTAAGAGCAGCATGCCTCTTTTTAAATCGGAATAAAACCTTAACATAGGCACAACATTTTATTTACATTTACAGCATTTGACAGACGCCCTTATCCAGAGCGACGTACATTTAATTCCACTGAACATTTGAGGGCTTTGTTTAGGTTCCCAGCAGAAGTAATTTGGTTGTACTGGGAATTGACTCCACAGTCTTCTGATTTTCTCTTGCATGTTTTAACTGATGAACTCGTAAGTAAAACAACAGAAAATATCCAGATATAACTAAATTTAATGGGGTCAATTATTTCATTCATTGAATTTTCTTAAGATATAGAAACCTGGTACATATTAGGCTCCAGAGCAGAAATAGAGCTCACAATTTGGCGATTTTCTGCCCGATCTTTCTTGAGTGCTGTAGTTCAGACTGGAGTGGGGGTATCTCAGGTGTAAATTTGACTCCTGGCACCATCAAGCTGCCACAGCTGGCGTCCTTAAACAAGGAACCCCAAATTGCTCAGTTAAATGTATAAATGTAAGTCATTCTGGATCAGGCATACACAGACATGATAGTTCTACTAAAAAGGAATATTACACGGGTTAGAATAGTGTCACGTGACATAACGTAATGACATGTGTTAGTTTTTGCTATCTGTTATACTCAAACAGAGTCAGTTCATTCCTGTTTCCAGAATGGGACAGAAGAAAAAGATGCCGTCGTGTAATTGTGGCCTTTTTATGTATTTCATACATAACTATTGTATAAAGTAACTCAGAATCCTGGTAAATATCAGTTTTAGACATTTTGTCCCCAAATGTATGTTTCAGTTTTGCTGTAAATTTTTCCCTCATCTTCCTGCCAGAATTCAAATTTTCTTTCTACATTTACGGTATTTGCCATTATCCAGAGTAATGGTGTCTCTTTTATACTACTGAGAAATGAGGGGTTTTGCTCAGGGATCCACAAGGTTTGCTTTGGGAGACTGGGAACTGAACCCCAGTCTTTCCACTCAGCTACCCCTTTCTCAACCTTGTTAGCAAGGTTAACACCTGTGCTTTTCACCCTGATCACATTCCTGCTCATCTCAATCCGGGTTCGATTGCCTTTCTGCTTGTCTGCGTATGTTTTCATGCATTATGTGTCTGTATGTGTGTGTTTGTATATGTGAGCATATACATGTTTGCATATGTCATGTTTGTATTCGACTAAATCCTGATGGTGTTCGCTTTTCCTTGTCCAACACACCATTTTGGAATAGTTTGCTGGATGTGAATGTATTGGTTGTTGTGTAAATGTAAAAATACTAAATAAAATACATCATCCTGTCAGGAAGGTGCTGTCAAATGAAGGATTACTGCATTAAGCTCCATTTTTTAAAGGTCCTCAGAATCCCAGAGCTGAGGAGAAATATTCAGATTTGGCTAGAATCAGACTGAAGTCAGTAAACAACTGCATAATTCAGTCTGACTAGAGGCGAAAGGAGACAGTTGGGTCCAGTGTTCGGAAAAATGGAAATAAAAAAGGCTTTTTGTACTCCAGAAAAGCAATGTTTTTCCCCAGCTGTTAAATAGCTTGTAGTCACTAAGCCAGCCAGAAAAAAAAGCTGCTAGGAACGTTAGCATTGCCAGGACACTTGAGATGATTAGCTCACTCGGGCCACCTTGTGGAAAGCAGTTCAATTAACATGGAAATGAAAATTGGTGTTTATATTCTAGGATAATGGGGACGGTTGAGTTTACAGCAAGAAAGCCTCCACCTACTGGGTACTCCTCCCACAGCCCAAAAAACCATGTACGTTAGTTTAATTGGTGATACTAAATTTCCCATAGGAGTGCGAATGAGTGTGTGTGTGTGTGTGTTTGCAGCCCTGTGATGGACTGGTGACCTGCCCAATGTGTTCTCCAAGGTGTTTTCCTCCTGCCTTTAACCTCGCTAGTAGAGGCTCTAGAAGATCATGTTACTCTAAATGAATGAATGAATGAATGTATGAATGGCAAATAAATTTAACCTTAATTCACTGTTATTTTTGTACAGTTTGTACATAATTATATAACACAACTTAAAACATAACTTTCATTCATTCATATTCGTACCCGCTTATTTTCTAATTCGGGGTCACAGGCGTCTGCTGGCGCCTATCCCAGTACACATAGGGTGAGAGGAGAGGGTACACCCTGGACGGGTCACCAGTCCATCGCAGGGCAATTCAGATTTAGAGTCACCTAACCTGCATGTTTTTGGACTGTGGGAGGAAACTGGAGTACCCAGAGGAAACCCACACAAGCGCGGGGAGAACATGCACACTCCGAAGAGAAAGATCTCCGGCCTGGGAATCGAGCCTGGAACTTTCTTGTTGTGAGGCGACCGTGCTAACCACTACACCACTGCGCCACCCTAGAGCAGTGAAAACTTTACAAAAATATTTTAAAGGGGGTTATAGTGTGTTTTAATGGTAGTTAAAAACATCTCAAATAAATTAAAATTTATTAGCAACATGAT
This sequence comes from Pseudolaguvia tuberculata, assembly GCA_026260255.1. Taxonomy (NCBI): domain Eukaryota; kingdom Metazoa; phylum Chordata; class Actinopteri; order Siluriformes; family Sisoridae; genus Pseudolaguvia; species Pseudolaguvia tuberculata. The sequence continues at coordinate 2,278,953 of JAOTRA010000016.1, forward strand.
TTATTTTTTTAACACAAAACCAAATTCTTTACTTACCTCAAACTCTTAGCTAAAGGAACCTTGTGCGTGTGTGTGTGTGTGTGTGTGTGTGTGTGTGTGTGTGTGTGTGTGTGTGTGTGTGTGTGTGTATTCATGGCGGGTTTGATACTTGTTAAATAATGTATTTTGTGTTTTATGGGTAAGCATTGTTAATATCACCAAATAGATTTTATCTTTAAAAATTACACAGTTTAAATAAACTGCAAACTTAAATGAAAGGCAAAATGTCTTTTGTCCTTAGGTGCGTGTGGTTCAGGGTAAAGAACCAGCTCATCTTATGAGTCTGTTTGGTGGAAAGCCTATGGTGGTATATCATGGAGGAACGTCTAGGGATGGAGGCCAGACTCAACCTGCACAGACTCGCCTGTTCCAAGTCCGTTCCAATACAGCAGGATGCACCAGAGCCGTGGAGGTCAGAATTAACACAGACATCCTTTAAAACTGTTTAACCTGAAGTGAAGCATTTCGTAAGCGTTATATTAGCTGACTATAATTCCGTAAGAACAATGAACAATAGCAATAAAATTTGGAGAGGTTGGGTGGATTGCCGAAGGAAAGACACATTTGAACCAATAAGTGTACCATTTTGAACCCTGGTCATGGCATAAATACTAATGGCTTCATCTGAGATCACATACTAATAGTATACTACAGTTCTTGAACTTGAATAAATCCTTAAAATGCGAAAATAGTATGTGAAAATTCCCAGATGATACTTTGATGTTACTTCCACTTGGAATTTAAAGAACATATATGATGGCCACATTACTATTCTATGATTTGACACAGCAGTGCTTAAAGTAGCTTCTGAGAAAAAACAATGGTACTTCCATTGCAATTAGACTTTATTTCATTCACACTGATGCGACAAAGTTTGCCAGGTTACAATGTGAACAGTACATACACAGTGTAGTACATCCGAATTTCCTTTATGGTCCATTTTGTATAGATTGGTTAGGAGGTACGTCCTAACTCAAGTGTAGCACATAATATGTAAATAATAATGAATGTGATTTCCTGATTATTTGGATTTGTCCCTCTTTAGGTTGATACTGATTCCACTAATCTGAACTCCAATGATGTCTTTGTCCTGGTGACCCCATCGGGCTCGTTCATGTGGGTCGGCATTGGTGCCAGTGACACTGAGAAACTGGGAGCTCAAAAGCTGTGTTCCATCCTTGGGGTCACTACCTCCGCGATTGCGGAGGGTGGAGAGAGCAGTAAGAGCTTATTATATAAACTGTATTTATATTACCATACATACACATGTTTCCTGGATGTACAATGACATTAATTGCAACTATAAATGGTAAAAAATAAATAAATAAAAGGATATGCCTGAGCAATATACATTTGTGTGCAGGTAACTTTTGGGCAGCTATGGGAGGAAAGAAAGATTATCGCACATCGAGCAGGCTGAAGGACAAGATGGATGCTCACCCACCCAGACTGTTCGCCTGTTCCAACAAAACTGGACGCTTTAATGTGAGCACTTCATTGATTTATGGCTGAAGCAGCTTATTGGCTTATTGACTAAGTATCTAAAAAGCCCATTAGTTTATGCAGTGCATGCAAGAGTGAATACAGCAACCAAATAAAGGCTCTTTTTACGTTTGTGTAGATTGAGGAGGTACCTGGGGAGATGACTCAAGAAGATCTGGCCACAGATGATGTCATGATCCTGGATACATGGGACCAGGTAAGATTTTGATCTATTCAAATGCACCTGAGTAAATCAGATGTTTTTTGCGTTTATGCCTATTAACTGCTCTGCTTCGGTTGTAGGTGTTTGTTTGGATCGGTAATGAGGCACACGAGGAGGAAAAGACTGAGGCAATGACTTCAGGTGAGGCCCGTTTAATGTTTTGCACATGAGTTAGTTATACATGGAAGACTCTGAAACAATTTTAAACATTTTCACATGATTGTTTTGAGGTGAGGTGTGGTTTCCCCTTTAAGTTGCCATTCGAGATTCACACATTATACATAGACCTTGAAAATGCATGTAATTATCACTATTAAAACTGCTATATCTTTGAGGTGCTGCTAAATTGCCTGCAGTAGCTTCTGCTTTGGGCTGACTCATCCTATCAACATTATAAAATGCATCAACTAATATCCAGATTACTACCTGCAGCGAAATAAAACTAGTATTAAGTATTGAATCACTCGTTTATCATAAACTGATGCAATATGTACATCATGTATAGATACGACTCATTATTCAACATATTTACTACCTATAATAAAACTTATTCAAGTATTGTAGTATAACTAATATAACAGTATAACAAAATATTTAATAACAAAGTATTACAAAGTCAAATATTGTTTTGTAATAAGCAGATATATTTTATCAGACATTTATAATTTATCTTACGTTTTCATACATTGCTAAAACTATTTCTGCAGCTGCACGCTACATTGAGACAGACCCGGCTAACCGAGACCACCGGACTCCTATTGTGAAGATCAAGCAAGGATTCGAGCCTCCAACATTCACCGGCTGGTTCCTGGGCTGGGACCATGACTACTGGAACAGCGACCCACTGGACCGCGCCATGGCCGATCTTGAGATTTAAACGTTCACATCTAACCTTAAAAAAAAAAAAAAAACCCCACTGCCTTATTTGGTTAGCAGTGTGGAAGTTGCGCTTTGTCACTTATATTCCTATTTAGGAGTTTAGTGTAAAAAAGCAACTTGTACACTCCAAATCCCCCCCCCCCCCCCTAATCAGAAGCTTTAATATCCACATGCAGTTTTTTTTACATTGGTGATATTCCTGCTAGTCCAATGCTTTGTTCTCTCAGCCTGTAAAGACCAAAACAGTTGGATATCATTTGCTTATAAATTTACACCAGTCAACACCAGTTGATTTGAAATGGATCCAAAAACTTAGTCGTCCTAAGTTTAATACTTCCTGTTAATTCTTTTTTTTAATACAATACTGCATAGAATTTGTTTGTTTGTGTGTTTGAGCAGATTTGTAAAGGATTTTAACAGCTGTACCGATCTTCTGTAGTTTGCACTTTCTTTGGCAATGTACTCAGAATTAAAATAAAATGCAATTATGTATTTAAATACACAGTGCCTCAAATATAGTAAAAGCCAATACAATCCCCAACATAGTAATTCTACAATATAACTGTATAGTCCTTCATTTTTGCAGCTGGAGATTCCATGGCACTACTGCAGGACCCTAAGAAAGACCCTTTAACCGCCCATTACTCCATTGTATAGGTAAGGGTGGATAAGGGTGTCTGTGATCTGGTATTGGGTGTTTACTACATCTACTGGCAGAGGGCGCCACAAACTGAAACTACAGAGAGTACACAGCGCTTAACCTTTAACAATAGAAAGTGTCACGCCCTGCACGGCCACCGCAGGGACCGGAGCTTCGCTCTAGCGGCCGCCCTCGCCCTCACCCTCGCGCTCCACACACCTGATCGGTGTTTCCACTGATTCTGGCCCTTTAAATAACGGTGCCATTTCCCCGTTCGTTCGCTCGATTATCGCGCTATTCACCATTGTTGATCCTCCGCCCCTTCTAGAAATTTTCAATTTTTTATTATTTTGCCTTTTGGATTTTTTGCTTCTTGCTAGTTTTGCCTTTGAATTTTGCCTCTTTTTTGCTTCGAGATTTTTAAAATGTATTTATTTATTTTTTCTCCCTTCGTGCATCTTTTCCATGTTTGTTTCGATTTTCCTTTTAGTTTTCTTTTGCGTCGTGCTTCCTATCAGCTTTCTCACTTCCTGTTTCTTTCTCTCTGCTTCGCGTTTTTCTTTCTTCTTCCTTTCTTCGTCTTTGTTTTATTTCTACTTATTCTGTCCTGCCCTGTATTTTGCATTTAGAATTTATTTTCCTCATTTCTCACCGCTCGTTTTTTGTTGTCCCAACCATTATTTTGTACTGCGGTTCTTCCGTTTCCTACCCGTTTTCACTTCTAATGCTCTTTCAGTTTACACCCGTTTAAGGCCATTTCGCACCCGTTTTCGGGTTCTGCAGACAGGACCCCCTAGGGCCTAGTGACAGTCTTTCTGGCTACAGAGACGGAACATCTTACATTGACACTGTTTTTCCGGTGTTTATTGGGACCGTTGTGATAAAGAAACAGACCAGATAAGAGATATATTTGAGTATCATGTATTTAGGAGTAAGTATACAATACAAATAATATAATAGTAGAACAAGTGTCTACATTCTGAAATAAATGTGTCTACATATGTGAAATAAAATCAAGGAAATTATGGCACATTAACAGGTTTCTCTGAAACAGCAATAGACTACAGAAAGATCCAATGCATATCCAATAACTGACCCATTGTTCTTCCTGATCCAAACAATTCTGACAAAATACAATGTTGCATTAAAAAGCAGGTGAAGCATTAATAAAATTGAAAATCATACATTCATTCATTCGTCTTCTTACCCGCTTATTCCCTACATCGGGGTCACGGGGGTTGCTGGTGCCTATCCCAGCGCACATAGAGCGAGAGGCAGGGATACACCCTGGACAAACAACTATTCACACACATTTTATTTGTAAGAATATATGAAAAAGATGGTAAGGAAACCTTTAAACAAACAAACAGCAGAAAATGACATGTGATATGATTAAGGCTTTATGACGATGGATATGGCTGTTAGAGCAGCTGGGTTCGAGATAATAGGCAGAGAGAAATTAGGGCTGGGATATGGTATCAGTCATGTGATCAATTTAATAAGTAATGATGTCCAAAGTAAAGCTCTGTGATATCCATTGTACATTTCAGAATTTCTCTGAAAATTGTTTTTACAAACTATTTTTAAACTAATATATAATGCTGATATAGTTTATTATCTTTTATTGATATAATACCAAGCTAAAACTTCACAAAATATTCATTCATTCATCTTCTAACCCGCTTATTCCCTAATTCAGGGTCAGGGGGTCTGCTGGAATACACAGTGCACATGGTGCCCTGGACAGTTCGCTAGTCCATCACAGGGCCACACATAGATGAAAAACAGCCCCCACACACATTCCTTTTGAGCAATTTAGAATCACCAATCAACCTAACGTACATGTTTTTGGACTGTGGGAGGAAACCAGAGTACCAGGAGAAAACCCACAAGAGCATGGGGGAGAAAATGCAAACTTAGTACAGAAAGATCTTTTGGCTGGGAATCGAACCCAGGACCTTCTTGTTGTGAGGCAGCCGTGCAATCCACTACTGAATCCTCACCCGTCCTCATCAGAATCTCTACTTCAGTAATGCAGTGAGTCCAAAGCTACACATTACAGCCGTTCAGCAAAAGTGTTTGTGTGTGTTTATATACCTGTTTTACATGTATTTGAATTGTAAAGTGTATTGTATCGGTGTGTGTTTGTGTGTGTGTGTGTGTGTGTGTGTGTCGAGTAAACATCTCAGTGCTTCATGAACGACTGCATCATGTCGATCGGCAGTGGAAAGATGATGGTGGAGTTTTTCTCGGCGGCGATGGTGTTGAGGGTCTGCAAGTAACGCAGTTGTAGTGCAGACGGCGACTCGGCGATCACCAGAGATGCTTCCTTTAAAGCTCGAGACGCGTTCATCTCGCCCTCGGCAGCGATCACCTGCATGTGAGAGGCAGAGAGTAGAAAGTGAGATAAAAAAAATTAATCGATACAGTATGTGTTTAATTGATGGAGCTACATGTGTTTATTTATATTTAAGGTTGTGTCTCACTTTTGCTCTGGCTTCCCTTGTAGCCTCAGCCTCAGCAGCCATCGCTCTCTGAAGCTGTATGGGTAGTTTTACATCTTTAATTTCCACACGCTCCACTTTAATTCCCCAGTCATCCGTTGCGTCATCCAGTGTGGACTAGAAAGAGAGGGAAAGTGGGGGAGAAAGAGGGAGATCACCCATTTTTGCAACTTAAACTAGAGAAATTACTTCAACATCTGTCCTATTTACATTCACACAGGTTTACTATCATCTGGGGACTTCTAGTCATGGGAAATATCAAAGATTTTGATCATCCTATGCAAATGATTTGGGTGGATGGGATTCATTTCTAAATTCATTCATTCATTTTCTAACCCACTTATTCCTTAATTTGGAGTCACAGGGGTCTGCTGGAGCTGAACTCAGCGAACATAGAGGTAGGGTACACCCTAGACAGTTCGCTACTCCATTGCAGGGCCATACATAGACAGACAAAACCATTGGCAAGTTAAAATCACCAATCAACTTAAATGTACATGTTTTTTGGACTGTGGGAGAAAACCGGAGTAGCTGGAGAAAACCAACGCAAGCGAAGAGAACATGCTAACTCTGTACAGAAAGACCCCTTGCCCGGACCTTCTTGTTGTGAGGCGACCATGCTAACCACTAAATTACAGTAGATAATATTAATCTCATCCAAATAGGATATTCAACTTAAATTCTGCTGCCTGTTTTACAATGGGTCTTGAGGCTGCTCTGTGTGTGTGTGTGTGTGTGTGTGTGTGTGTGTAAAAATTTCACCTGCATGCTGTGGGCGATCTCCTCACGGTCAGACAGGATCTCGGCCAGGTTCTTGGTGCCCAGGACGTTCCTGAGAGTGGTCTGAGCCAGCAGGCGAGTGGCAGCGTCTGCATTGGTAATGTTGGCTACGGCCAGGGTGGCGTTCTGAACGCGGTAATACACCACACCGTCCACGCTGACAGTCACAGAGTCTTTTGTGAGCACCTAAAAAGCCACATGCACAATAGTAACTAAAATATGTAGGTTGGCAAAGCAAGTGATAGCTCAGTATTTAATGTGTTACATTGCTACACGGAAGGTTGTGTGTTCAATTCTCTGGATGACGAAACTGTGAGGTTGGAAAGATTCCGCTAATTCAATTGGTGCATCGATAATCAGTAGATGTTTTCTCTTAAAACTGTTTCTCAAACACATTCTCTCTTCACTGCTGTCACATAAATATGACATATCACAAATCTACAGTCGCATAGCGCATATACTGCATCAAATCAAACTTTTGAGCTTCATGCAATTTGTAAAATATGTTGTGTTGCTAGAACATACAGAAGCACAAGTAATTTAGCAACACACTGGACACGATGTGCATGCGGACATGTCGCAGCGCCTCTCCTCTTCGCCCTCGGATTCAGCTGAACTTAATAGCAGATGCAGTACCGTTAGCTGAGCGTGAAGTAGCAAAACCTTTTTTTTTAATCTGCTGCTATATAAAAGCTCACCTTTATTTATACAGTATTTAAACAATGATCGACGGTGTGAATGTGAAATTCCTTAAAAAATAAAGAATAGTACTCATAATAGTATACATTTATTTGACACATTATACAATACTATTTTTAAAATTTTTATATAGATATGAAAGTGTTTTTGTTTTATTATAATTATTGTTTAAGTTATAGATCATGTCTATGCGGAGTTTGCATGTTCTCCCCGCACTTGCGTGTGTTTCCTCCGGGTGCTCCCACAGTCCAAAAACATGCAGATTAGGTGGATTGGTGATTGTAAATTGTCCATAGGAGTGAATGTGTGTTTGTCTATGTGTTGCCCTGAGATGGACTGGCGACCCGTCCAGGGTGTACCCACGCCTCTCGCCCTATGTTTGCTGCTGGCATAGGCACAGCAGACCCCCGTGTCCCCGGATTCGAGAATAAGCAGGCAAGAATGAATGAATGAATGAATGAATGAATCATGTCTTCATTGTTGATCCCTGAACACTCGTCCTGGAATTGTTTCACAGTTAAATGTTTGAACGTAAAGTGTAAGTATAGACAGAACAGGATAAGAACATCTGATTTTAATCAGAAGAAAAAGAAGGCAGTTAAGTTCATTAGTGATTTGTCATCTAAAACACAAAGAGAAAAAAAAAACTGCCGTATGGAACTGAATAGTCTTGTATTTTTTTGCATTGAATTGATTCGGATTCAGATAAAAGGGGTGAATTGTATGCCACTGCATTGTTAGCTGCTTGATATGCATCCTTAATGTTATTAATGTTTGTGCCGCTTGCAAAAAAGAATAAATTAAAATGTACAATAATTAATTTATAACTGACCTCCTGAGGTGGGATGTCGAAAGTAATGGTACGCATGTCCACATTAATGAAACTGTCTGTACACGGCAGTATAAAGAAAAGACCTGCAGGAGAAAATAACAAAAAATACACTCTTCTTACTCTGCAACTCAATGAAAAGCAACAGGTTAAAAAACTGGGGTGAAAGAGGACCAGACTCGAATTTCAATTCTGTCCCGTCTTTAAAAAATTCTCAGTCATACTCAGAGGTTCCCGTCACCAGAATCTCCAGGAAAACAACTATGGGAATGCGTTTAGAAAATTGTTGTAAATTCGTGAGAAAGAAAGAAAGAAATCATCATATTTGGTCTTTTGTTGGACAATAATCAGCAATAGCTAGTGGTGTGTACTTAGAATCATGTGATAGTTACCAAGTCAGCAAACCAAGTTTTCTGCTTTCACTTCCATTACAGCAGCTGTAAACAACGGCTCCCTAATTACCCTTGATTTCGAGATTATCTTTGAACTAGCACAGTACCAAAAAACCCTACTACTAATCTCGTTTTTACATGTTAGTCTTCTTCTCCTTTCGGCTGCTCCAGTTAGGGGTCGCCACAGCGAATTGCTCTTCTCCACATTACCCTGTCCTCTACATCTGCCTCTTTCACCCCGACTACCTGCATATCTTCCCTCACTACATCCATAAACCTCCTCCTTGGTATTCCTCTTTTCCTCCTACCCGGGACCTCCATCCTCAACATTCTTCTCCCAATATACTGCATGTCCCTCCTCTGCACATGTCCAAACCAACTCAACCTAGCCTCCCTCACCTTGTCTCCAAAATATCCTACATGTGCCGTAACTCTAATAATCTAATGAGCAAGCCGAGGCGACAGTGGCAAGGAAAAACTCCCTAGAATGGGATTAGGAAGAAACCTTGAGAGGAACCAGACTCAACAGGGAACCCATCCTCATTTGGGTTGAACAGAAATTAATGTGTATTTTTGACAACATGTTAGTAAATCCGAAAAAACATGCAGCTCTTTACGTTAAACACTGCAGGTTCATCTGTTTCGAATGATAATCTTCCAATATGGCATGTTAACAATAAGTAGTTCAGATCATGATTGAAATCTTCCACTGCTGAGCCCATAACTGGAAAAACAAAACCAGACACATATCTAAATGCAGTGTTCTTCTGTTTAAATTAGTGTTAAAGAGCGATGTGGGCACTTGGGATAGTTTTCCTAACATCTGCCTAAATAATTAATTAACTAAACCCTCTATAACAGCCAAAATTTTAGTCTCGACTAAAAGCTCTTGCAGCTACCTGCACAAATCCTTAACAACATTGATTCCTACTGAATACTGCATTAAAAGACAATCACATTTTGAAGATGGACATGTAACTGAAATCTGCTGCAGCCAGGATGTTAGCCAGAGAGATGCTAGTGTAATTCCACTGTTGATACTACGCTCATGGGTGGAGTGGAAAATATCTTGCTATAATAACAACAAACGTCGCTTTGGGGTCGTGAGCAGGTCAATGAAGACGACACTGACTTTGGTCTAATGTTAGTTACTTTGTTTGTTGCACTAAGACTGATGGGAAATGACTGCCAAAAAAAGAGAGCGATAAGTTGTAGCAGGTTTAGGGTTAAGGAATGCAATGCTGACACCAACTGGAAACACTTTTCCGAAGCGGCTCCATTTACTGATTTACGGAATCTTAAAGTGTGTTTAATTCCAAGCATGACAATTTTATCTGTTTATATTAACATGTTATGGAATGTTTACTGTGCAGTCACTTCTAAATAGTTCTAGAAATTAGTCAAATGTTTATACTGGCAACAACCGGGGTATAAATTAAAAAGAAATTGTGGGAGCTTCCTCAAAATTGAGGAGGAACTGGCAGGAATAGGTTTCAGCAGACCTCGAATTAGTGAGTAAAAAGGTTAGAAGGATGAATCTTAAAATAAAATAAATAAATATATAGTACATTACATATATAGTACAATAGATAGTAATAAATAAATCTATAATAAAAAGACACTAAAGATGGGCAAAATGTTTTTTTATAATATATATATTAATATATCTTACTGGCACATCCTTTGGTGTTTTTTCCACAAACCTGAAAACATACTCTTTTCTAGGGTGTGTTTATAACATGTAGCAATACGTTTGTCTGTAATGAATCTAAGGCCACTTTTGTGCTGCACAAATTAAAAAACCCAATTCAGATTTTTTGATTTTGATATTTTCAGACCTGTTTCCAGTCTCAGTCGGATGTAGAAATAAAGGGGATATTGTACAAAGTGGATAAATGCAGCTTTGAGGCCAAAACACTGTTCCAGCATGACAATGTACATGCAAAAATCCCCTGAGCTCCATAGAGACATCTGCATCCCAGACCTCCTCAATCAACATTAGTGTCTGACTTCCTAATACTAGAGTGAATGGATAATCAAATCTCCACAGCCATGCACAATCCTTTCCAAAAGGCTAGAACAGGCTGTTAAACACTGTGTACATAGTTTTTAACGGATACACATTTTCTATGAATTTGAATAAATCTACTTATTTCCGGTTGTGTTCCTAACATAAGGAAAATTACTGCCGTTGTCATTTGGCTACAGAGCCATTCCATCCCATCGCCACAGCAACAGAGCCAAAGATCATAAAACAGACATAAACTGTACTGTCTGGCACATTAAGTAGTCAAGAAGTGCAATCTGGATAAGGACTAACAAAGTAATGGAACATCACAATAATATGAAACAGGTTTTCTGACTTGCTCATTGTTCAGCCCAGCCATTCCGGCTACAGTGTTTCTACTCACTCAATCATGACTATAGAAATATTTTGTTCTTTAAATCAGATTGGAGTTGGTGTTTTAAAATCAGTGAAGGACGAATGCTGAAAGTAGTCCAACAGGAAGAGAAACACAGTCACACTATGTTTATTCTATGTAACAGTGTACTACACGGTCATTGTGCTTGCAAACCACCTTGTTGCTGTTGTGGAGGAAAAAAACAACAACACAAGATCACAGTACACAGTTAGAGGAGAGAAACTCCTCTACAACAAATTCTTCTCCCAACAGTTTCTTGTACTGGCCTGATTCGATTGCCTTATATGTCACCAGAGTAAAATTCTGATTATACAAGATATTAACGTAATAAGGTGTCACATAGATAAGACGAAAAAATCCACCCGATTGTCTTACCTGGTCCTTTGGCTCCGCCTCGCAAAATACGTCCCAGGCGAAAGATTATTGCTCGCTCATATTCCTTCACTATCTGTCGGGATAAAGAATAGGATAAAGGCCCATTGGTTATGGACTGATGGACTACGATGGATGACATTCATGAGTTTATTTCCCAGGACTACCAAGAATACATAGGATACATGTAAGTAACTCTAGAGAGTAGCTACCAAACAAAATGAAATCGAATTTTAAAGATGGAAGATGTGTTAATGAAAACCAGCACTTGGGGAAAAAGCCTGTAAGTTTTCTGCAATATTCTTGAGAACAGTCACAATTGCGGACAAATGTGTACAAAGCAAGAAAGAGTAATTTCTTCTGATCAGTGTTAAGGTTAATATCAGAGCAGCTGTAATTAGATAATTAAACAGCTGTGTGCCATTCCTGACTGACCAACCAACAGAACTTAGAAGAGACCAAGAGTGTTGACGTGTAACTGTGGAAGGTCATCTGTGCTATCAGTTGCACCAGCTGAAGTTAGAAATAACCAAAATACACCCACTCGCTGTAAACCACTTGGCCCAAATCTCGTTACTCTGATGTATAGCTTGCTGCTTCCTGTCATTATTAACTACATGAACCTTCACGGTTTCTGTGATTAGTATTCGAAGCACACACTTATTGCACTTACTTTAATGCACATCCATATGGAGATGGGCAGAGTGAGAATGGTCAGGAGGATGGAGCACAGCACCAGGAACCAGCCACAGAAGCCGATGTCAATGTCTGGGGTATCAACACCTACAAATCAGTCAAAAAATCGGACTGCAACAATTTCGGAAAAGACATTTAACCACATGGATGCAGCACTGATGTATGTATACACCAGAAGTCCAAGCATGAATGAAACAAGAATGAGTTTGTAATCAATCATTAATAATCAATATATAATATTAATTTGGAAGAAGCCTTGGGATTGAGGCCAATTCTTTACAATTTAATGCACAACACACTTGTGCTAATTTTACTTTTAGTCACTCTTTACCTTCATGTCCAGCATCTATGTAATGGCACTGATCTAAAAACAGTAAAACAGGAAACAATTTCAATTGTCCAATGAAAGCCATAAGATGAAAATAAGTATATAAACATTACATAAACAATACTGTCTTTGTGGCTATTTATTTATTGTATAATTAAACATTTTCTATTCAGACTCTCAGAGAACTGTTAAGTTTCCTGGACCCCCACCCATGTCACTGAGCAAAGCCCTTCACCCTCATCTACAAAATGAATGAAAGTCAGTGTAGATAAGAATGTCTGCCAATTGCATTTATCTAACATTTCCTGCACATTCCATGTGTTTCCATGCCGTAACACACCCACTTCACGTTCACAAATAAACAAAGCACTTTGTTAATGGGGAAAAAATTCCAATAAGCCGGAAAAATTGGGCCAGGAGGCAGTGTTTGGAGCTGTAATACTGTCTTAAATACTTATTAAAAGAACTAATCATTTAAATATTTATTCCTTTTAAATACTTTGTTTGCTGGATGATTGCAAAAAAATATTCAGTTTACCAGTCAATCACAGGACACACACACACACACGTGCCTATGGGCAATTTAGAATCACCAAGAAATCTAACGTAATCAAATGTTTTTGTGCTGTGGGAGGAAACCGGAAAATCCATGCAAGAATAGGGAGAACATGCAAACTCCACACAGAAATGGCTACCGTGCTGCCCATTAGCAAGGCAGAATAACAATATTTAATAACAATAATTAATAATTAGACGTCAATTTTAGCTGTAAAATGCATTTTTCCACTAAAATGAATAAAGGGTGTGACTTCTGCAGTTCTGTCTGTGATGTGCTACTTATCGACCCATTACACATCTGTGCTGAGATTCTGAGACGAGGAAAGAACTCAGCTCGGTTCTAACTTGGCCTAAAACTAGACATAGTAGCTAAAAGGATCATAACATCTTTTTCGAGAACCAGGACTCAATAAAGTATTATGTGATATGTGTTGAATTATTTGTCCAGCTTGATCATTTGTCTCTGTGGTGAAATCACTAATCTTGACTCGTTCCAACATCCCCTAATGATGGAATAGAGCTGTGCAGTAATGTAACTCAAAGTCACTCTGGAGAAGAACGTCTGCTAAATGCTGCAAATGTAAATGTACATGTAAATGGTGTATCTGAGAAAACTGGCAACAGAAGATTGCGGCAGCGGCGGTTTAGTAAAAGCTGGGCAATCAGCTGCATCTATATTCCTGTGGATTTTAGATAGGTATTACGCCTATGGAACTGAAAGCAAAAAAAATGTATTGTGTCAGATAGAAATAGAAATGCACTGATTTTAGGGTGAATATTTCACCATTGGATTCCAGAATACACACACTTGCTATAGTATAGTCCCACCCCTAGAATGATTGACAGGTCCCAGTAGCTATGTTTATATAAAGACTTTTTTACTTCAGTTAAAATAAAATCAGCTTAATAAACCTGAAAGCATGTTATCGGGTTAACGTGCCAGGGGTTTACAGTTCACATGATTTGTACGTTACTTCACATTTCCGGTTTCCTTTTTAATTAAGTAAAATGTTTAGATTTCCTCCAGATATATTGTAATACTTAGTTTAATCTAAATTTTGTGTAATTCTGTGTTGTTTTGTGTAGCATGAGGGGAGCCATAACTTTCATTTCAGTATGTACTGTATCTGCTATATCTGGTTGAAATGATGATAAAGCTTTTTAAACGTGAACGTGACCGTTTATTTATTTATTTTTACTAATTATAATTGATCAATGGTGGCGCTATGTTTTAATGCTTAGCACAGTTGCCTAACAGCAAGAAGATCCCGGGTTCGATTCCCAGGCAAGGTGTCTTTCTCAGTGGAGTTTGCATGTTCTCTTCACGCTTGAGTGGGTTTTCTTTGGGTACTCCGGTTTCCTCCCACAGTCCAAAAACATGTACATTAAGTTGATTGATGATCGTAAATTGCCCATAGGAATGAGTGTATGTTTATTTCTATGTGTGGCCCTGCAATGGACTAGCAAATAAAATTTCTACTAAGATAGGCTCCAAATAAGCCACGTGAATTAGGAAAGAAGTGTATATGGCACAGCAGCAGAGTGGTTAGCATGGTCACTTCCCAACAAGAAAGTCCAGGTCAGGTGTTTTACTGTCCAGAGATCTCTCCACGCAGGGAGCTTTCTGTGCAGAGTTTGCATGTTCTCCCAGCACTTGCGTGGGTTTCCTCCGGGTACTCCGTTTTTTTCCCCAGTCCGAAAACATGTAGATTAGGTGGATTGGTGATTGTAAATTGTCCATAGGAGGGAATGTGTGTGAATAGTTGTTTGTCTATGTGTTGCCCTGAGATGGACTGGTGACCCGTCCAGGATGTATCCCTGCCTCTCGCCCTATGTGTGCCGGGATAGGCACAGCAGACCCCCGTGACCCCGAATTAGTGGGCAAGAAGATGAATGAATGAATAAATAAAAAATTCTCTTAAAAATTATACATTATCTGTGACTTCACAATGCACTGCCTTTTATTAAAAAAAATATATATATATATATTGTATAATAATAACAATATAATTTTGGTTTATTTGCTGAACTTTTAAACTATTTCATTAGTAATAAACCAAAAATGAGTTATTATAGTTTCGTCCCTAAATAGTCTTTAAACCAAAATTAATATATGGAATATCAAAATATAATAATAATAATAATAATAATAATAATAATAATAATAATAATAATAACCTCCCAGCAGGTCCAAATAGTAAATGAGAGGCTGGTGTAACTGGTCTATAGAATCAATAGAAATGTTACCTGTCTGTTTGTCCCTCTTTTTCTCTTCTCTGTCTGAACATCTTTCTTTACTGTCCTCCATTTTCCTGATCGACAAAACAAACAGTCCAAACCCTGCACCGGATCGCCGAACAAAACGTAAAGCATAAACAAGCGAGCTGCGTCTGCGAAGAAGCTCAAACACCACCACGCCCTTTGTTAGGATTGGCTTGGCGGCTGCCGTAGAGCAACGGACCGCCTCATTCCACGCCCCTGACGCAAGTTACGTAACAGCTCAGGGCATCCGCCATGTTTTGAAGGTCGAACCCTTAAACGAAAGCAAAGTGAGTGTTACGGAAGAAAACTCCGCCATATTGGAACTGTGCTATATGCGACGGTTAAATGTGGTTAATGTGGTATCTATAAATACCGCTTCTAAATCTGTAGTTCACAATTTCCCTGTTAACGTTCCCTGAAAATGCTTCTTTAAAAGTTATGTAAATGTTCGCATAAAAACGTTAACATTATTATAACAACATAATGTTTTAGAACCTGCTTGTAACGATGAAAAAAGTTGGATGAACGTTATTTTAAACGCTAATAAAAATAAATAAACACAGCTTTGAAAGTCTAACTATAAGAAACCCACTGCCGCCATCTGCTGGACACGGACACACACGGACACACACACACGGACACACACACACACGCGCGCCTAAGGGCCTTCCTCAAGGGCCCACAGTGGTGGAGGTGGGATTTGAACCCCAGTCTTTCTGGTATCAATCTAACACCTTATCCACTGTGCTACCACTGCATACAAGACGAACAACCATTCACACACTCCTGTGGGCAATTTAGACTCACCAATCAACCTAATATACATGTTTTTGACTGTGGGAGGAAAACAGGGTACCCGGAGGAAACTTCACACTGAAAGGTCCCTGGCCCGGGAATTGAACCTGGGACCAGCTTGTTGTGAGTCGACCATGCTAACCACTACACCACAGCCAAGGAGAAAGAAGAAGGCACACAGACCTGCTGAGCTGCTCTCATCCACATTTTCAAAGAGATCAAGCTCCTTGGCCTTCCTTTTCTGGGCAAGCATCCAGAAAGCCCTTTAGCCCAATCCCTTCCTTTTCTTAGAGGTGTGATTATCGGGAGAATGTAAGGAAAAGGTACTCACTGCATGTTGGAGTTGACTGGAGCTCCATGCTGGATAATCCTCTTTTAATTAGGCGAAGGAGAGGGGGAGAGGGGATCCCCATGGCTTATTCACAGCACATTGACAAAGCATCAAGCTGGGACAAGTGTCCAGCAGCAGATAGTTGAGGCCTAACTTTCTCAGGCATGAAAATATGCTCTTCTCTTAGCTACCAATTTTAATGAAAATCTTTTTTTCATTTCTTGTCTTGATTCCATCTTAAAATGAAATCTACAGTAATGGGATAATATAGACACACAAAAAAAGATTATTTACTCCTGAATTCTGCGTCAGGCTTTTCATTCATTCATTCATTCATTCATTCATTCATTCATTCATTCATTCATTTATTCATACATTCATTCATTCATTCATACATTCATTCATACATTCATACATTCATTCATCTTTTAACCCGCTTATTCTGTAATTCAGGGTCACGGGGTTCTGCAGGAGCTTATCGCAACGCATGTAGGGCAAAAGACAGGAAGTGTACGACACTGGGCAGGTCGTCGGTCCATCGCAGGGCCACACATAGACGAACAACCACACACACATACACACTCCTATGAGCATTTAAGAACCACTAATCAATGTAATGTACATGTTTTTGAACTGTGGGAGGAAACCAGAGGGTGGCACAGTGGCATAGTAGTTAGCACAGTCACATCACAACAAAAAGGTCCAAGCTTTGATTCCCGGAACGGGGAACTTTCTGTGCGGAGTTTGCATGTTCTCCCTGCACTTGCGTGGGGTTTTTCTGTGTACTCTGGTTTTCTCCCACAGTCCAAAAACATGTAGATTAGGTTAATTGGTGCTTCTAAAAGTGTGTGAGTGGTTGTTTGTCTATGTTTGGCCCTGAGATGGACTGGTGATCTGTCTAGGATGTACCCCCACCAATTGCCCTATGTGCACTGAGATAGGCTCCAGCAGACCACCATGACCCCGTATTAGGGAATAAGCTGGTAAGAAGATGAATAAATGAATGAATGAATGAGTTAACCAGGCCCATGCAAAAAATACCAATTGGACAATAGAATCGATCACATGAACATATCGCCATTTTCAATCAAAAGTCCAAGCTTTTTTGTGGTGCACCATCATTTAATTTTCAGACTATCTGAATTCGTGCAAAAAAAAAAAAAACGCTCATATGAGTAAAACACAAGAGAATGGTGAATAAAACATAAGTTGTTATTGGGCATGTGGCATACTGTGGTGGCACAGGGTGGTAGGTAGGGTCAATCAATTAGTGTGACAGCAAGGCAGCACAACACAACCTGCTCCTGAGACTGATAGCATTGAATCAGCTTCATAAACAACACCACAGTAAGACAGTGAGTCCAGAAGAAGGCAGTGTTGCTCTTCAAACAAATCCTGTTCTCAGAATTAATAGATTGCATTTAGTGGGGAAGGAAACTTGTACTATCCTCAGCGTGGGAAAAGCTGCTGAAGCTTCTAGCCATCTGTTTCCTCTCCTAAAAGCACAGTTAGCGGAAATATGACTGCAAGAAATTTCATTTAAACATGTAATTCTAGAGCTTCATTTTAGTTACGCATCTTATCTTTTTTTCATTAAAGAACTTTGTAAAATGACATCATAGATAAAAGATGTATTTCAAAAATCTGGCATGGGAATTTAATAAGTTTAAGTGTTTTTCTGTAAATATTTTGATAAAATTTTACTAATTAATTAATTTATTTGAATCAATTGAATTTTAACATTCATTCATTCATTCATTCATTCATTCATTCATTCATTCATTCATTCATTCATTTTTTGTACAGCTTATTCCCTAATAACACTGGGGTTTGCTGGAGCCTATCCCAGCGCACATGGGGCAAGAGGCAGGGGTCTGTCCATCACAGAGCCACACACAGACAAACAACCACACACACACACACACACACACACACACACACACACACACACACACACACACACAC
>JAOTRA010000016.1:2302535-2319346 GCA_026260255.1 Pseudolaguvia tuberculata
GTGTGTGTGTGTGTGTGTGTGTGTGTGTGTGTGTGTGTGTGTGTGTGTGTGTGTGTGTGTGTGTGTGTGTTGCCCTGGGATGGATTGGTGACCCGTCCAGTGTGTACCCCCGCCTCTCGCCCTATGTGCACTGGGATAGGCGCCAGCAGACACCCATGACCACGAATTAGGGAATAAGCGCGCAACAAGATGAACGAATGAATGAATGAATGTTCAGGAGGTAAAAATTGGAGAGGTTGAAATGAAAAGCATGATCATTCATCCAGTCATTTTTGTAAAGATACAGTCGATTGGTAACTGAATAAATTGTTTAATAAATCATCATGTTATTAAAAATAAAAAGTGTTGACATTTCCCACTATATTTTGTCTTTTTGGAGCAACTCAATGTTTACATATTACAGGAAGGAATCCGATGTGCTGTCAAACTACACAACATGCCCTAAGGGGTTATATAGTGGTACATATATAGATATGAAGGCTCTGTGGTCTGGTGCATTCATTTCATTTCATCAGTGTGTAAGTTCTCTAGCAGCTGGGAATGGTAAAGTTCAACACTACTTAAAGCTTTTGTTTATGCTCTTTCCGTTGCTTGTTGCTTGCCTTGAAACAGAAACCTCAAAGTCGTTTTCCACTGAATTCGACAGAGTAACAAGAAAGCTGGCATGTGTGGAAGAGCAAAGTGGGAGAAATTGAAGGTTTTGCAGCAGATGTAACTCTTCAGGTCAGGTTGAGTTGCCGGAGGCAGAAATATCACACGCTGCTTTCAGACCTCTGCATTTTTATTCACTCGTCTATTCTGCTGGATAGTATAGAAAGTTGTAGAGGAATTCTAGATAAAATTTAATTCTGAAAAATATTAGCCACTAGATTTTTTAAATAAACAACAGCATGTGATTTCATTGTTTTAATTAATGTGACTCTTTTTCTATTTTTACAATGGTCAGAAAGCAGGAAATTTGAGCTTTAATGCATTGCATGTTTTATGTTTTAATGCATAATGCACTTATCCACTGTGACAGGCTCAGTGGGATTGCATCACTAAGTACATGCTGCAGCAGGAGCAGGATATTTCAGTAGTCTTAAGCATCTGTCCTATTTTAGTGCACCACCAAAAATATATCTTAGGGAAAATTCTGAGTGTTCATTTATCCTCTAACCCACTAATTCAGAATAACAGAGGTCTGCTTGAGCCTATCCCAACACTTATGGGGATGAAAGGCAGGGGTACACCCTGGATAGATTGCCAGTTCATCGCAGGGCAACATATAGATGAACAACCACACACACTTACACTCACTCCTATGGGCAATTTAGAATTACCAATCAACTTAATGTACATGTTTTTGGATTGTGAGAGAAAACCAGAGTACCCGGAGAAAACCAACACAAGCGTGGGGATAACATGCAAACTCCACACAGAAAGAACCCTTGCCTGGGAATCAAAGCTTGGACCTTCCTGTTGTGAGGCGACTGTGCAAATCACTATGCCACAGCACCACACAGTCTATAGCTTGTACAACTGAAATACAGTGGTATGATAAAGTGTTGGCTTTAAAAACCTTTTTAAATGAAAGTTTGTATTATTAAGGGAAACCAAAATCCAAAACTACATTGCCCTGTGGGATTTGCCCACCTGAGTTCAATTTCTCTAGCCACATTCAGGCCTGATTATTGCCACACCTGTTTGCAATGAGGAAATCCCTTAAATAGGACCTGCCTGACAGAGTGAAGTAGACCAAACGATCCTCAAAAGCTAGACATCATGCCGAGATCCAAAGAAATGCAGAAACAAATGAGAGAGAAATTGATTGATATCTATCGGTCTGGAAAAGGTTATAAGGCCATTTCTAAAGCTTTGGGACTCCAGCAAACCACAGTGAGAGCCATTATCCACAAATGGCCAAAACATGGAACAGTAGAGAATCTTCCTAAGAGCTGACCAAAATTACCCCAAAAGAACATCATACCAACATAAAATATGGTGGTGGTAGTGTGATGGTCTGGGGCTGTTTTGCTGCTTCAGGACCTGGAAGTGATAAATGGAACCATGAATTCTGCTGTCTACCAACAAATCCTGAAGGAGAATGTCTGGCCTTCTGTGCGTGACCTCAAGCTGAAGCGAACTTGGGTTCTACAGCAGGACAATGATCCAAAACACACCAGTAAGTCCACCTCTGAATGGTTGAAGAAAAACAAAATGAAGACTGGAGTGGCCTAGTCAAAGTCCTGACCTGAATCCTGTTGAGATGCTGTGGCACGACCTTAAAAAGGCGGTTCATGCAAAGATGAGTGGAGCAAATTTCCTCCACAGCGCTGGAACAGGGTCATTGCAAGTTCTCACAAACACTTGATTGCAGTGGTGGGGCGTCCCAACCTGTTTAGGTTAAGGAAGCCAACACTTTCTCCCACTACTATATTTCTTATTGAACAGCAATATTTATTAGTCCTTCATTTATTCATTTATTCATCTTCTGTACTAATCTATTTATTATTACTTATTATTATAATTATTGTTGTGAGGTGACTACATCAGGCCCACAAATACCCATACTCACTCCTATGTCCACAATTAATGTAAAAAAAAGAAAACCTCCAATATACTCCAACAAAAAACATCCCTAGTGAGCACGTGTGCTAAGGAAAATCTTCCTTAGATGGTAAAAGGAAGAAACCTTGAAAGGAAGCAGACTCTTTAGTGAAGCTTATTAATTCTTCTTCTAACCTGCTTATATCCTAATTGGGGGTCAAAAAGGGCTGCTGGAGCATATCACAGTGCATATAGGTCACAAGTCCGTCGCAGGGCTAAAGAATATTTATTTTTTTATTGATTAGTTATTGAAATTACTGTTTCCAGTTATATTTTTGTCTGTTAACTTGTCTGATCTATTATATTATATTGCAGGAGGTCAAATTAGACTACTTAGTTTATCAATAAAATCAAAACCATTTCACACTTTTTCTAATATAATGTTCCAATCCCTTCAAAAGATTTTCACTGATGTATATCAGCTCTTAAATGATCACAGGTCTCATAACATGTTGTCAAAAAAACCAACCTGATACAAAACCCATGATCTTCGTAATCTACACTTCACTAACTTATTCTGGAGAAGCCCATATTTGAGTTGGAGCACCAGCAGCTCACTATTCCCTGCTTATCCCCTCATTGTGTTCTACTCTTCAGTCTCTATTGATAGGACGTGCTAAATAAATCCTATTTCCACGCTTATATTCCTGTCTGGATTTTCAAGCAAAGATCAGGGCAACAGATTTCAGGGCTTCTGTTCTGCTGTGTGTGCTCTACAAAAGAACTTGTCTGTGCCCGTTCCAGCCACAAGCTAACACCACTTGTGCATCATTAGCATGCCAGCCCCTCTAGCAACAGCAAGTTTAGCACGTACACGCAATATAGCGAATATAATCTGAGATCTCTCATGAATTGCTTTTTTTTTGTACCATTCTCGTGCACCTATACAGCAAGAACACTTCAACTGAATAAAGAAGCACCGGTGTATGTACACGTAACTGCAGCAGTCCAGGTTATTAATGAGGAGCAGCTGGGACCAGCACAGGTACACGCACAAACAGACAAAGCCCAATCTATAACCGTGAAGCTATTAAAAATGAGCAAATGGAAATGAGAGAGAAAGAAGGGCACATTTGGTTCCTCAAAGTAGTGCTGAAATCAGGTTTCTTCTATTGAGTCTGAAGAACATAGCTACAGGTCAGCTGACATGAAAGGCCACTTAGCCAGCAGAGAGCAACCCAGAGGCCAGAACAGGTTCAGAGGTCAGTGCTTGAGAGGTGTAGCTACCCTCGTCTCAGGCCAGACTTTTTCAGCTATGCGTGGCAGTTAGCCAAAGGTGACAGCTGCATGAGGACTGGAGATGTGTTCAATCAAACTAAAGGGGGCCTTCTGAGTCTCATTCAACTCAAGTGTCTGCATATCCCAGCTAGTCACTGTCTGAGGCAAAAATTACTGATATTTAAGCTTTAGGAAAACTCTTTCAGCTTTCCTTTTTATTAATTAGCAATTCCTGTGTCTCACCAAGTGGACCGCATGGAGAGCTCACAACTAGGTCAAGCATTTATTTGACCATGGCACACAGTCAGTGGCATGACACTATGGTTTTCAAGAGACCCATTAATCGAGCTGGGATAACTGTGGATACAATGAAGTGAAATCATTAGAAGAGATTGTTATTGAGATGGAAAGAGCTCGAGCGGAAGGATGATGTCACTCTTAGCAAAAAAAAAACCCCACCAAAACCTAATCAGTAGTACAGAGGTGTGGTGCAAGCTTATTCAGACACATGCCCCAATTAGCCGACGTTCCTCATGTAAATGCCCTATAAATTATCCCCTGTGCTACAGGATTAGGGGCTCATAAAGGGAGTTAGCATCTCAATAAAGAGCCAGGTTTACAGCTAGAGTAAATTAGCCCAATAGAGCAAGGAGGCGGGGAAGAGAAGTAGTGCATTGATGTGTTTAGACAATGGTTGACATTGTTTTAGTTGTGCATGGGGAGCCAATAAAAGACTAGCAATGAGAATGAGGAGAGCAGGGTGTGGACAGAATAAGAATATACAGCTTTTAATGAACATAGAAAGCATTTTAAGCTTAAAACGAGCTCGGAGATGGTTTTTCTTACAGATTAGTCTCAAATACGTTCATGACCAATATAATGATACTTCAAACATTTGAATGGTTTCCTTTTGAGTTCCCTTTTAGTTCTTCTCAAAGTTTCTTTCTTGTACCATCTAAGGGAGTGTTTCCTTGACACAGTCCTGACCCAGGATTGCTCAGTAGGATTTTTTTGATGTTTTTTTGTCTGACAATAATCATGGGCTTATGTATTGTTATTTATGTTCTGTAAAACTGCTTTGAATTATTTAAAGAGCTATAGAAATGAAGCTGAATTGAACTATTTTATTGTTATTTTTGTCTTTACAGCTATTTCGTTGGAGTCTTGCATCCTGTGTTCCATAATAAAAGAGCCAGGAAATCAAATGCAACCATCTGGTGATCTTGGACATACATTCTATAATCTTTATATTGTCTTGGTCTCTACTGAGAAGTTCTTGACAGCAGCACTGCAAAAATTTTATAGATACTGGCTTTGGGGTCAGACCAGATCTCCTTCTAGACCTGCCAGACCCGGCATTTCTCCTCAGGTAGATCTATAAAGTCTTGGAGAGCCTGAGGGTGTAAACAAAATGTGGATTATTGATACAAGATGCCACATAGATGTACATGGAAATAGGTCATATGACCTGTTGGGTAACTAAAACACCTGACTTGTGAGGTGTAAGAAAAGATTCTTGGGCTGTTACCTCAGTTCAACCTAGAGTTTATTCCAAAATACACACCACACATTATGAATATTTGCATTAACATGGCCTCAAGGTATGCTAATATGATTATGGTGAAGGCTCATTATACATCCACATGCACAGACTGAAGGCGAGACATTTTAGCTCACAGTTATCCTTGGCACACAAAGGCAGATTGGTGCTGGATGAGGACAGCTGGAGAATGCGAATTATCAGCTATAACCCAAGACATGAACATGAAGTGATCAACCTACCCATGTGCAAAGACGTGCACAAAGAAAACGCTACACGGCCACTTTTCCTCTTTCATGCAAATTTTCACACAACAAGTGTGGCGAGTACTAACTTTTGCTATCTTTTCCTACATTCACAAGGCTGGTGGATTAAGCAAAGATGAAAGTGAGATTAATCAAGATCTGCCATGCCTGGATCAGGCATCAGATGGCGCTGTGATAGCAGCACCAGGAGGTAATGGGGACAGATCGGGCCGCATTACTCCCCATTATCTTCTAATTACTTGTGTGAGGAGGGCTGATCCTGGCGTTTGTGTAAGAGGAAGGCGCAGCCTGGATTACTCACGCTGTCTCAGGGGAATGCAGGGATTCTGTAGGCTGGTGGGCTAGAATGAGATCTAAAAGTGAACAATCCCTCCCTCATCGGTTCTCTTGAATTCAGTCTGTGATACACAACAGATTATCATCGTATCACTAGCTAAATCTCACTTTCTCTTTTTTTTTTAACTTTTTCCTGAACCTTTGACTTCTGTGTCTCAGTAAAATAACATTCTTAGGATCGAGGCTTATGCCTCTACATTTCTACACACGCCACAAGGGTATAGCCCTGCAATGCTCGAGGCTATGTTAGAAGTCCCTGTATCAATCCTACCCAGATCATATCCATTCACCCAAAAAAAAGAGCATGGACAGGTGCAGAATAGACATCTCTGAGACGATTTTTACTGCTGGGGTCAAAGAAAGGGAAAGCAGGACATAAGAGTAGGAGAACTAGAGAGCTAAAGGATAGGAATTGCCAGAGTGTACAAGAGAGAGTGTGTACATGCTTTTTCTTGCTCTCCCAAAGGAGGCTGCTATGTTTTCCAAGGCATATGGCTAACCATGTGCTGACTCCCCCGTGGCTGCTCTTAAGCTCCACACGCCTCCAAACCTCCGCACTTCATTATCAGCACTTTGTTCCGTGCCCTCCGGTTTGTGCATATTAATACCCATCGGCCTATGCAGCTGTCTTAGGCGCAGCGGGATGGGATGTGACATAGTCTTCAAAAACAGTTTCCTCAAGACAGGAAAAGGAAAAATTAATAAAAAAAAACAAACAAACACTGTCATCTCCAGGAGCCATTTGTAGGTTTATCCACACAGATTGAGAAGTTATTGTTGGTGAGTGTGCTGAAGTGTAGACATGCCAAAGAAGTAGTTTGCAGAACAGACAAGAGGAAATCTGGCCAAAGATAGAATAGAGCAGACATTCGAATATAAAGTTTAGACGAATACACCAATGCATGGCATTTATTATTTATATGACATACATGTGATTATATGTGTAATAGGAATTCACCCCAAAAAACAGAAGAATGCAGTCCAGCACCATCAAGACAACAGATTAAGATCAAAATTCACATCTTGTATTTACTAAAAAAATTTTAAAAATACACATGATTTCTTGGAAAAGTTCTTTTATTTGTATCCATCTGAGCAATTAAAGGCTGAGAGCCTTGCTCATTGTCTCAGTAGTAGGAATGAAACCCATGATCTTCTGATCAGCCACACACAATGCACCTTCACCAATGCGTTACTATTAAGATATAGTGTATAGTCACCTTTACTGTATCCAGATCCAGATGTCTGTCAAGTTGGTAAAAAATAATCTGGAACCGGGACCTTGAGCTGTATTGTGCCATGTGTGTAGCAATTTTTGTTTTTTGTTTGGTGTATTAATAGATATCCTCAGATTTTATTGCTGGACATGCTTCTATGCACTAGTCAGCGTTTTGCCTAGAACTGCCAGATTGTGTTTATAAGTGTGTTATACCTGCAAGAATGTACCTATCAGACTCTATATATTTTTAGGTTATATTCTAAGGACAGCCAGAGCCTAGGGAAACTGGGCATATGGTAGAAATGCTGCCTGAAGGTGATGCCAGTTAATAGTATGGCATGACAGTTTGTGAAAAAAAGGCAATTCAGAATGTCAGAGTTAATGTTTTTCTTAATGGGTATTTGCAATAATTAGATTGACATCATTACTGAAATGAATGAAAATTCCTAAATTCTATAATTCTAAACATACAGGGCTCAGGGTTAAAGTGGAACTAAAATAAGACAAGCAGACCATTCTGATGAGATTCCAACCTGCTGAAAGACATTGCGTCAAACATTGACTCGGTTTTTGTTCACACCTGGGGCAATTTGGAGTCACTAATCTAACTATCAGCATGTTTTTGAGAGAAAGTCATTTGAAGGAAGCCCAAAGGGACATGGGGGGAGCATGAGAACTCCACACAGTGAGAAACCTAAGCTAAGAATCAAATCAAGTACCCTGGAGTTTGTCACAGGTCTCATAGGAGAAATCACTTGAGACAGATTAAAGTAAAGGTATATGTCTTTGTATGCTATTAAAGGTATTAATATCATTTAACTACAGAATTGCATTGGTCTAAATGATGAAATAGGGCATCCATTGGTCTAAACTGTCTAGTGGGAAAGTGGACGTTTGCGGTTGGATTCCAAGCACCACCAAGTTACCAGTGCTTGACCCCTGAGTGTACATTTAACCAACAATTGCTCATGTGTTAAAGAGTTAAATGTAAGTTGCTCTAGATTAGGGCGTCTTCCAAATGCCATAAATTTAAATGAATCTTGTGTAGATTCAAACACACTTTGAATATATGGCTATATTTGGTCGAAGTATATGTCTGTGAAAATCTCTGTATATTGTATACATGCTAGCTTGTGTACATATGCATGAGCATATGTACATATGTTTGTATGTATGCCCACCGCGTATGGTCCCTGCCTCTGACTGACATGTAATAAAACATGCCGCAGAGTTGTTGATCAATCTCTGTGCCACACCGGCCACACAGCAAGGGCATGTACATGCAAATGAGAATAGTTAAATGCCACTGGGGGTGGGAGAAGAAGGCAATCGCTTCATATGACAAACCCTTGCAAATAGGAGGGGGATGGAAGAAACAAATACAAGGAATAAAGTGATATAGGCAAAGGTGAGTGAAAAGAAAGAAGGACAGGCTGCTAACGAGAACATATGCTTAATTACAGCTGGTCCTCATGGGATATGTGGGTTAGTGTTGTATTTAGGTGGTGAGAAGCAGCGCTGCCTGGGACACTAAGGCCTTTGTGTGCTGTTCAGGAGGCACAGATGAACTCTGCCACACAGGGGCAGCAAAATGCTTAATCACAAAAGAAAGAAGGGAAGCTTCTGGGAACATCCTGAAAGAAAGTGTTGGTTGGTACTATGCATTTCTGTGTATCTGTGTTTGTGTGCTTGCTTTGTTTGTATTTGTGTGCCTCTATACATCCCTTTTGCACCACAAGGTCAATGCAGTGACCGTAAGGTCAGCTAATCTCCTTGTGCACGCAATCCAAAGTGTACACAAACCAATGAATGAAGAAAAAGTGTGAGAAAAGTGAGTGAAAAGATGATGGACAGACATAGTCATCATGACATTCTCTTGAATTCTGGGAACTAAAACAGATTCTCAAAGACATCCACAGCGACTTGTTTAGCAAACGCTAACTCACCAGTCTATTTACCTTTTTTTGCATGTCTAAGCGGGTCCATAAGCACTTCATTAAAATACAATGGGATCAATCCTTGGGCTTACGGAGGCTCATAATCTCTTTTGAACAGCAGCCGTTAGGCTCTTGCTCTTACAGTGACTGTTTAGCTAAAGGATGAGACTTTGAGCCTGTTCCTCAGATTAGACCTGCTACATAACCCAGCTGAACTATGGAATGGTGAACAGATGATGCACAGAAGGAGGTGATAGCCAGCTGGTTGAAATTTATTTGTGAATATGTCAGTAGAAAGTGCATGCAGTGTGTTATCAGAGGGGACATAGGTTTCCCTCCGACTATAATGTCAGTAAAATAAATACTTCAATACACACCATATAGATGTTCATTTGATCTATTCATGCTTAATTGGGTCGAAGAGGAAATTTTACAATAGGGTATTAAAACTCCCAAACCCAAAATCCAATACCATTTTATGATTTTTTTTTTATAACTGACGGCAACTCAGCTGTTGCATCACCCCTCAAACTCAAGCCCTGCCTGAAAATATGAGAGTGTGTATTTATTGGAGATGCAGCGCAGTGATAGGCTTGCATGGAAGCTTAATGCTAATGGTCACAGTATTTGTGCATGACAACATGGTAATTGTAACAAGGAGTTCATATGATGGTTTAGGTTTAACATATTTGGGAACTATTTTAGCCCAATTTCATTATTTACCTGTTTTACACTATTTTACGTACTGTTTCTTTTTTTTTTTTTTTTTTTTTTTTTTTAATTACTATTAGACTCAGATTCCATACAGTGTATTCATCATCTAAGTAATGAACCTGCATTCCTCTTCTAAACATCTTTCGTTCTATTGCCTACAGCTTTGCAGGGCTTGGCTTTGGAAAGAGGTTTAAACTCTTTCTATCGCTGACAACTTATCAGTTCTGCTGAACACTGACACTTTGACATCTTTGACAGTGAATTATTACTTTTTCATGATGCAACCAGTTGCAATTACAGCAACATCCATGCGTCCTATCCATTCCCAACTGTCAAGCCAAGCTCCAAGTGTTACCTCACAGAGAAAAGACATCAAGCCCACCTAGGCGTTAGGAGTCAGACAGGAAGGGGGCATCGAGAGGAATGAGATTTTTTTGTGGAGGAATCTGTCTTTCCACTGGCAACCCCTACTGCCTTATATACATGCTTATTGCTTTTAATATTAGAAGAATAGAAAGTGTTCTAGACCCTTTAGTGTAGGTCAACACAATGAAAAAGAAGCCTTGCTTCTACAATAAATAATGTGCCCTGTCCAAGTAGAAAAATGATCTAGATTGCTGTCTTTCACCTACACAAAGACCCAAACAAATACCCACCAAGTTCTCACAGAAGTCACTGACCCTGAGTCAGCAGCTGGCTCTCTTCATCAATGAGATGACCTATACTTGGCATCTATTTTTTGTAAATCGTGGTTTAATGACTATCCTACGTCCTGCTATCAGCACACACACACACACACACACACACACACACACGATGCTCCCACCTGGCCTTAGGTAGAAGTATATTACCTGACACACAGGCCAAATAGCTGTGTCAAAGGCAACTAACAACTTGAGACACAAAGAACAAATGTGCACATGTAGGGAAAAATTGCTTTTCTTTGCAGCGGGAGAATTTGAAAGTGAAAGTTTTTTCTTAAAAAGACAATTATGAGCCATTTTTAAATTACATTTAGATTTTATTTCTTACACAGATTGACAAGAGTTAATCAAGTAGGTATCTGCTGCCTTATGCATTTAGTTTTTCCGTCATTTTTTGGCCCTTAATATGCATTTATAAAATTCATCTTTATGCAAGCCTATTTGAGGTAGCTGGGTATCAGTACAAGTAAGAGCCCCAGGGATCAGAAAAACACAACGCATAAGGTGGGTTTCAATCTCATGAATAGAAGCATGGCCATACTATATTGATTGACCTTTGAACATATTAATCCTGAGAATATTTATATTATATATAAATATATTATATAGCATTTTATATTTAGCAATATTGCAAATGTAAACACCCTACTGTTTACTATACTTTTTATATAATTGAGAAATTAAGCGCCATGCTCAGTGGCCCAGCAGAGGAAACTTGCTGGTACTGAAAATTTAACAATGATCTTCCAACGAGCAGTCCAACACCTTAACCACTGTACTAACACCTCCCCTGGCATCCATCATATCTCTCAATCAATTTCAGCATTGTTTTCAGGAACCATTCATTCATTCATTCATTCATTCATTCATTCATTCATTCATTCATTTATCTTCTTATCCGCTCATTACCTAATTTGGGGTCACAGGGCTCTGCTGGAGCCTATCCCAGAGAACATAGGGTGAGAGGCAGGGGTTCACTCTGGACGGGTTGCCATTTCATCGCAGGGCACACATAGATGAACAACCACTCACACACACATTCACTCTTATGAGCAATTTTGACTCACCAATCAACCTAATGTGCATGTTTTGGACAGCGGGCCGGAGGAAAACCACACAAGTGCGGGGAGAACATGCAAATTCTGCACAGAAAGATCCCCAGCCAGGGAATCAAACCTGGGACCTTCTTGTTGTGAGGCGATTGTGCTGACCACTACGCCACTGCGCCACCCTGACATTCATTCCTTTTCAGATTAATAAACTACTGTGTTACAAACTTGGTGAGAAATTCTTACATGTTCTACAGAAATGTGCAGTAAGGCGAATGGCGCTCACAACATATCTACTCATAGAATAACAGATTAGGGTTTTAAGCCTTTTTTTAGAAGAAACTAACTGGGATTTCTGCAAAAAGACAGATAGATCAAGACACTGGCATACGTTTCCCTGTAGGCATGGAGATGCTGGCTTCACATGTCAAACCCAAGAGGAAGCACCTGTTAGCACCTGTGCCATCCAGGATTCGTAACCTTTGTGCAATAGAAAAGAAGTATTGAGGGGATGGAAGTTAGTTGCAATGGCAGCTAGGGGGTGACGTCATAAGGGCCAGGAGCTTAACTCCAGAACTGAATGCGTCATGTAGCTGTACTCATTTCTCACAGTGTATTAGCATAGTTTAGAACCTCTTTGTGCCCTGATGTTTTAAGATGTTTTTCATTGCATCATTACTCGACTGGGTTCGCTGTTACGTCACGTATATGTTCGAAGGTACTTTGTGTGAAATAAATATGCTTAATAGAGCAATTTTTCCCTGCTGCTCTATTGCCATCCCAGAGAAAAGATTCCATTCAAGTACAGCTTAGGGCAATAAAAGAATGTCTAAACTTCAGAAAGCTTGTGAGAAGCTTGTGTGTTTAACTTTTCCTCCCTGTAGGTGGATATTGCCTCATGCCTCTGATCGCTGTCTGTCCTCTGACTGGGTGCCATTGCAGATATATGGGGGAGGTTTTGAGCAGATGTTATTTGTGGAGAAGGATACTTATATTTGAGCAACAGAGAGACATCTGAGATGGAAAAACAAGCTTTTGAGACACAGGGTCAATTTAAGGACTCATCAGCTGATCGCATCATCACCTCTTCATCTTTTTGAATCCAGCACACATCAAGCACGGCTGACTTATGTAGCCACGGTGAGCTGTTGGTTTTTCTGGGCCCCCTGTGAGTCTTTCACTCTTGCTACCTCATTCTTCCTAACCCTCTTTTTTTCCTTGCTCTCTTGTCCCTTGCCTTTCTCTCTCGCTCTCTGTCAGACACAGATTTATTCTGCCTGTGATGCGTGCAGAGCTGTGCAGTGTGCACGAGCAGGGAAAGGGTCAGCAGGAGGGAGGTGTGTGTACAATAAGAGATAAGATCATGGCTCCCCGGGGGCTTGTTTGGCCCTGTACCCGATCCATCAAACGCAAGCTCCTGGTGCCAAGGTCAACTCTAATGAGCATTTGCTGGGGTCTTATTCTCGACAGTCCACCCCCTACACTCTCTCTTAGTCTCACACACATGTACAGATACAGGAGTCTGAATAGGGGAGACCAGAAATACCTGCACAGTTCATATACATTGGGTCATAGGGGAGCTCATGATTATTCTCATAGCACTGGCTATTCTGTATGACATCTATGAGACAGGAGCAGACAGTTACAACCTTGAGACTAAAAAAAATAAATAAATAAAATAAAATAGCTTGTATGTCATCAATCTTGTTAGGTGAAATGTCATCCTAGTCCTTTGCTAACTTTGCAAACATGACATTCATAGTAGAGCATTGTTCTCTGTGTTACCTCATGTACAATAAGATACAATTCAGTATCTAAGTAAATAATATAAACAGCAAAATTAAAAATTAAGACATATCCAGGAATCAGACTCTTTTATGTATTAATTGTAGCTACACAACGATCATGTGAACACTTAAGTTATTCGACAATTAAAATAAATATAAGGGTGGTGCGTGGCGTAGTTAATAGCATGGTCACCTCACAACAAGAAGGTACCCTTTTCGATTTCTGGGCCAGGGATCTTGTTGTGCAGAGTTTGGATGTTCTCCCTGCGCTTGTGTGAGTTTCCTCCAAGTACTCCAGTTTCCTCCCACAGTCCAAAAGCATGCAGATTAGGTTGATTGGTCATTCTAAATTGTCCATAGGCGTGAATGTGTGTGTGAGTGGTTGCCCTGAGATGGACTGGTTATTTGTCTGTGTTTGGGCCTGTGATGGACTGGCAACCCGTCCAGGGCGAACTCCTGCCTCTCGCGCTATGTGAGCTGGGATAGGCAGCAGCAGACCTTGTGACCCATGTGAATTACAGTATAAGCGGGTAAGATGATGAATGAATGAATGAATGAATAAAATAAATATATAGTTTGGTTTGATAATTTTTCTATACCATTTTCCCACCCGCGTGGCGCTGTGCCACAGGGTTAGCACAGTCTCCTCACAGCAATAAGGTCCCTGGGTTCAATACTCTGTGCAGAGTTTGCATGTTCTTCCCTCTCTTGTTTGGGTTTTTTCCGGGTACTCCGATATCCTCCCACAATCCAAAAACATATATATTAGGTTGACTTGGTGATTAAAAATTGCCCATACAAGTCTATGTGTGACCCTGCCCTGGTCTGGTGAACTGTCCCCTGAAGGTGTACCCTGGTCTTTTGCCTTCTAACCCTGAATTATGGAATAAGCAAGTTAGAAGATGAATGGATGAATGAACTTTGCAACCAGAAAAGGTTTGGTGGACTTTCAGATTTTCTTTCAGAAACTAGAACTGATTCTATCCGCTTAATCCACTGATCCACAAGAATCCTCAAAAAGCTGTTCCCGCCAACGCTGCTCTGTTCCGAATAAGAATAGACTCCTAATATTATGTATCTTGACCACACAGCTCATGTAGCTACTGTAGTTGATGTGGACAGCACAGTCTCAGTATGACTACTTCTGAATTTAGCACCCAGGAATACTTGTCTGCAGACAATCCACTAGACTGACCAATTTATGGAAAAAAAAAAACATGAAGAACACTGAAGATCGAGAGTGCAGAGCTACAGTAAAATAATTACATAGATGATACGAACGATTTAATTAGTCTCTAACAATATGTCTGCAGTTTGTATACAGGGAAATGTAAAGTCCTGTGTAGGTCTCGGTTTCTACCTTTGTATGCCCACTGATGTGAGGGGGAGTGTGCACTAAAGCATGTGGCGTTCACTAATGAAGCAATAAAAGTCACGGCAGGTGGAAAGAGGTTGGGGAGGACATTCTGAGCAGTGACAGGACTGTGATAATTGAGATATTATTATTCCCTACATATCAACTTTGATGGAAAATTAGCCCCTCTGACGAGCAGCTTGTTTACTGTGTTTGCTATATTATGGAGAAAAAGACAAAAACAACCCTTTGTATTTATGACAAAAAGTGTCGTTACTAAAATAAAAAGCTTTTTAAGGTTTATTGAAGATAAGAAACTGTGTTTACAGTGAACAATCGATTGCTTCCATCTTATCTGTGCCTCTCATGGCCATTAGACTTGAGTGTCCTTTAGTCTTCTTGGTCAGTTATTTTCTATTTTTCTTTGTTTCTATTATGTCTATTAACTGCTAAATGAACAATGACCCTTTGCAATGATGCACTGCTGCCTACCACCGTTTGCCAACCGTTTCCCAAACGCTTTGACTTAAGAAAGAGAGATAAGGGATTGCCTGCCCTTTTGCCCCTAAAAGGCTGAAACATAGGGGCAGCTTCGTCTCAGCTTGTGTCCAACAGCTTGTGTGTGTCTCCCAGTGGCAGCTGGGTGGATCCCCAGCCCAAATGATGCCCAACGACCCCCAATCACTCAGTAATGGTTGTGCCATCAGTTAACATTGAACTCTAACTCTTTAATAAAATACTTTCCTTTACTTGGGTTTGTACTTTTTTCCAAAGTTGAAAATATTGCTAGAAATATTTTCTGGACCTTAAAATTTTAAATGTTTTTTTTCCTCCAAACTAAATGAGGAATCAATCGTTTTTAAATGCTAAGGTTTTTGCTGCATTTAATTTGTGATTGCATTTGACACTTGAGTGACATTTATCTATCATCACCTAAAAAACTTCCTACAGCTTGAAAACTTGACGAAAGGAGCATAAAAATCCCCAAACAAGATTTAACATTTACCATTTTACCCAGGGCAAGATAAGCTACGAGATACTTCTAAGATGTTCCTTGATACCTTCTAACAAAAAATGGAGAACATACAAACTCCATTACAAGCGAGTTCTAATTGGTAAGGTCTCCTTACCCAGGACTCAAAACTCAATTATTTGTTGGTGTTGAAAGAGAGGGGTCATTTTTCAGTGTGGTTCTGCCAGGCTGTGCCTACTATCCTCCTCTTTATGCCAATAAGGTGATGAATGGCTAAAGTGCCTCGTCCCTGCCCTCTCCCCTACCACTTCTTTGGCCTGTCTCCATAGACCCTCTCAGCAGATGTCTTCCATGAACTCTGTCAAATATTATAAACCACTGGACCACTCATGCACATGGGCATAAAGTGGCACAGAGGGTGAGAAAGGTCAGAGGTCAAATTTAGAACTGCTGGTTGCACACCTACTGTATATTTATCCAGGACTAAAGCTTGAATAGCAATATTAAAACATGCCTTATAGGTGAATTTACACAGGGTATATCCCCTTTTCCAGCATTTGGAGTCTTTATGTCAGATTTTAGAAGGCGGACAAATTACCCTTCCATTAAGGCCCGTATGTATGCCGATTTAACATCTTTGTATCAATGTGGAAACAAAATCAAAAGATTAGTTGACAGCAGACAGCTGGAAATGCCTTGTGTCCTAATGCCCTGTATATGTTTTTGTTAAAGGAAATTGATTAAGAGTTGGGCGGCGCGGTGGCGTACAGTACAGTTAGTACAGTCGTCTCCCAACAAGAGGGAAGTGGGAAGTGGTAGCCTAGTGGTTAAGGTGTTGGACTAGTACCTGAAATACCGGGGTTCGATTCCCACCTCCACCAAGCAAATACTGTGGGCCCTTGAGCAAGGTCCTTTACCCAAAATTGCTCAGTTGTAAAAAAGAGACCAAATGTAAGTCTGCCAAATGACTAACTGGAACAAGATTGATTCCCGGGTCAGGGATCTTTCTGTGCGGCGTTTGCATGTTCTCCTTGAGTGGGTTTCTTCCGAGTACTCCGGTTTCCTCCCACAGTCCAAAAACATGCAGATTAGGTGGATTGGTGATTGTAAATTGTCCATAGGAGT
>JAOTRA010000016.1:2348780-2361335 GCA_026260255.1 Pseudolaguvia tuberculata
GAAAGAGGCAGATGTAGCGGACAGGGTAGGGTGGAGAAGAATGATCCGCTGTGGCGACCCCTAACGGGAGCAGCCGATAGGAGAAGAAGAAGACTTGTCATAATCACTCTAGTTCAAGTAATAAATAAACCACAGAGTAAAACACATAAGACCGTACTCTATGCTCACTGGAGTTAGTGGTGAAAGGATCTGTCTCAGAATAAAGCAGATACTTTAACTTCTCATTAGTTAATTATTACTGCACACCTTTCATTTATTATAAAAACAATTAAAATTGTGGGGAAAAAAATATGTAATCCTTTATCAGCTGCACAGTAATCCTGTCTTCATTCATATATTCATTCATTCATCTTCTAACCTGCTTATTCCCTAATTCCCAGCACACATGGGTCAAAAGGCCACACATAGACAAAAAACCACACACACACCTACTATGAGTGAATTTGGTGACTATATTTAGAGTCACCAAACAACCTAATTAACATGTTTCTTAGACTATGGGAGGAAACAGGATTGC
The DNA here is from genome assembly GCA_026260255.1 of Pseudolaguvia tuberculata. Taxonomy (NCBI): domain Eukaryota; kingdom Metazoa; phylum Chordata; class Actinopteri; order Siluriformes; family Sisoridae; genus Pseudolaguvia; species Pseudolaguvia tuberculata. The sequence continues at coordinate 2,349,298 of JAOTRA010000016.1, forward strand.
CCTATAGGAATGAGTGTCGTTGTTCATCTATGTGTGGCCCTGCGATGGACTGGCGACCAATCACGGGTATACCCCTGCCTTTTGCTCTGTGTGTGGAATAAACTCTAGCAGACTATTGTGACCCTGAATTAGGGAACAAGTGGGTTAGAAGATGAATGAACGAACGAACGAACGAATGAATGAATGAATGAATGAATGAATGAATGAATGAATGAATGAATGAATGAATGTTTCTGGGAAATTGTTTTAATTCAAAACTTTAGCTTGGACTGTTACAAAGATGTAACACTGGTGACTTCTACCTTAACTTTGCTATATAACAATTCCATAATAATTTTTTTTGCAACCAGGTCGTCTGCCAAAGCTTCTTTTAAAGACAATTGAATATCATGTTTTGACCAATCAGAATAAAGAAGTCAGAAGAACAGTTATACCTGTTGCATACATACTGAATGTTTAATGCTATTTTGTTTGCTGTGATGTTAACACAGGGGGTAAGAGTACCTGCAGATTTATGTTTAATTATTGCATATGGCAGGCAAGTTGAGGATTAAGGGCCTTGCTCAGGGGCCCAGCGATAGCAGCAGCAGCACAGAACTAAACCTGTGATGCTTTAACCAGAAGTTTGCCTGAAGCACTGAACTACTAATTGGCTTGTACTGCATGTATTAAGGCGGCGAGGTGGCGTAGTGGATAGCACGGTCGTGTCACAAGAAGGTCCCAGGTTCGATTCCCGTTCTTTTGATCTTTCTGTGCGGAGTTTGCATGTTCTCCCCGCGCTTGCATGGGATTCCTCTGGATACTCTTGTTTCCTCCCACGGTCCAAAAACATGCAGATTAGGTGGATTGGTGATTGTAAATTGTCCATAGGAGTGAATGTGTGTGTGTGAATGGTTGTTTGTCTATGTGTTGCCTGAGATGGCCCAGCGACCCGTCCAGGGTGAACCCCCGCCTCTCGCCCTATGTGCGCTGCCATAAGCGCCATCAGAACCCCGAGACCACGAATTAGGGAATAAGCGGGCAGGAAGATGAATGAATGGATGCATGTATTAATAAACAACATAATTCTGCATCCATGATATCAAGCCAAGTTGCACTGTTGACATAAACAGGAGTGTTTACATATACATTTACGTACAGTATAGTATTTCCCAACATTTTAATCTACCTTTTTATCTGTTGGCCATTTGGTAAGTTTCTTTGTGTGTCTGAGTCTGAACACACACTGTGGTGTTGTTATCAATTATCAAGAGTGCAGTCTCACTCCAGTGCGGTGCTAAATTAAGTTGTCAGCGCTGTCTCTGCGATTTCCCCCTTCACAGACTCAGGAGCTGATGAAGCCTGACGGCCGCTCGCTGGCTCTGCTCGCCGGCTGCCTCTGCACATCTCACCTGCAATTTATCAGCCCAAACGCAGCACCCACAGCCCAGTCCATTGGCCAGACATCCAGTTCCAGAGCCAGGCAATGGGTTGCAGCGCCAGCCTGGCCTTTCTGAGATAGCTTTCTGGCCTGGATGGAAAGAGAATGAGCTGGATCACCTTCCAAAAATACACTGGAGGAGAGCAGCACAGTTTTTATAGGAAAGTCAAACAAACTTTATAGTGATCATAGTGGGATAAAATCAGTTTAGTTATATTTATGCAAAAAAAGTTCCTTCTTTCCTTCCTATCTTCCTTCAAAATAGCAATAGCGTGCATCAGAGATTCAATTCCTCCATGACACACTGTATCCTTATTTAGCATTCTACTATTGTCTCCTGTGGGACAACAAGTGTATTGTGGGTAAACTTTCTGGCCGACAAAGATGCTAAGAAAGTATCCTAAGCCTGTAAATAAGCTAAATAAAGCAGTCACATATTAACCTACTTTATTAAGAAAAACCTTATAGATCCACGTTGCTTTTTGGCTTCCAGGCCTACCCAGGTGTCGAGCACTAATCTAAATAATCAAGTGATCCTCTTTTTTGACTGGGTGACTGTTGAAAGAGACATTTTTAGACTTATTTTACTGAATTTCTTGTACGTGCAAGATTTAGATTTTTTTTTTCATATTATAACGTTTCTTGATAAACAAAATATAAAAAGGAACATTCCTTTACAAAACATTTTTTGGAATGAATAATGATTTTAGCCATGATGTCTTTGTCTACTGTAGTACAAATTCTGGATGTGGTAGCCTAATGGTTAAGGTGTTACCAATACCAGAAAGACCGGCGTTCAATTCCCACCCCCACCAAGCAACCACTGTGGGCCCATGTGCAAGGCCCTTAACCCACAATTGCTCAATTTGTAAAAAAGAGACCAGATGTAAGTTGCTCTGGATAAGAAAGTCTACCAAATGCCAAACTGTAACTGTAAAATTCTGAAATATTGTTATAACCCTTTGCTTAAAATCTGTTGTGTTTGATTGCAAATTAATGACAATATTATAATACTTAAACAGTACATCAAGTATCAGTGAAGTGAACTATTTTATCCTTATAAAATTGTCCAGTACACTAGTCTTAGGATAGAAAAGCTTCAACATATGCTTCACAGGATACAGGTGAGATGCTTTTCTCTAAGAGGCAACATGGAGTCAATCCATGCATCATTTGTTTTGTAACTCATCTATGGAAAATTAGCTCTCTCTCTCTCTAACTTACAGGTCTGTAAGTCAAGTAAACCCCATGAATGGTCAAAATGACTCTTCTAAGAGCCTCAAATACCCAGCATCTATCTCACGAGATTCCACACCTCTGCAGGACTGGACAAAAGACCCAATGCTTAATGGGCCAGTCATTCAGATTCTCCTCAGCCATGTTTTAAGAGATGCCAATCCAGCAAAGGGGAAGAAATTGAGCCCAGCAAACACATAGACACATGGAGAGTCGAGAGGAAACGGAGCACAGGGTTTAATTCCTCTGTTTGCCAGTGTATCTCTTCCTCTCCCTCACTTGCTGTGTGTCTGATCCATGGGAGAGAGAGCACCATGCCATGATGCAGCATGCCTACACTGTTCCAAAAACGACATAGAAGAATTAACCCCGGATGCAAGCAAAGCAAATCAGGCACCAATGTTAAACTAAGACTTAGACATAAACTATCCCTGGTCTGCTTTGACATGTTTTTTTCACCATCAGTCAGCAAAACCTAAATATAATCACTTCTGTAGTGTCTTTAGGAACAAACACAAACCCTTTTCCTGCACTACAAATACCATAAGTCATTTATAATGGGCATTTACAAGTCTAAGGGAATTTCTGCCACACTAGTACAGTTATATTGTTTAAATGAAACAAAACCAGCTGTAGCAATAGGACAGGCAAGGCAAGCAATTGAATGAGGGCTTGCATTTTACGGGGGAACCCAACTATTTGACTAATCAGAAATGTCATTATTAATATAAATGTATATTTGATCCTCCTGGGGCGGCGTAGTGGATAGCACAGTCGCCTCACAACAAGAAGGTCCCGGGTTTGAATCCCGGGCCGGGATCTTTCTGTGCGGAGTTTGCATGTTCTCTCGGCGCTTGCGTGGGTTTCTCCCAGGTGCTCCGGTTTCCTCCCACAGTCCAAAAACATGCAGGTTAGGTGATTCTAAATTGTCCATAGGAGTGAATGTGTGTGTGTGTGATGGCTGTTTGTCTATGTGTTGCCCTGATTATGCTGAAATAATACAGTGGTGGCGCAAATGGTTAAGGTACTTAGTTTTTGATTGGGAGATCAGGAAGACCTGGGTTCAAGCTCCAGCACTGTTAATCCTTCCTGCTCCAGTGGTGCTGCATCATAGCTGACCCTGTGCTCCGACCCCAACCTTCCAAGATGGGATATGTGAAGAAAAACATTTCACTATATGTTGTATGGTGTATAATATAAAATATAAAGTTTTAGATATTTGAGTTATAATAATACATTTCTGAATTTGGGGACATACGTTGCCATTGACATTGATCACATATATGTTACAGGTGTGTTGTATCAAGACAGTCTGCAAGATTTGGTGACTGGGATCCATGCACACACTGTTACACTTGATGTTTTTATACTAAATAACAAATGTGCAGATGTGCTGAGGTGTAAAACGCATTGTAGCCGAATTGGAGGTTTGTTAATGAGTCGTTCATTAGGGGGAATAATTAAGCAGACAGAGCAGACACACAGCAGTTTCCACATCAGGTGGTGAATTTGATGACTGAGACCTTAATTCAAGTGAGCAAGTGCGTGTGCTGAGAAATCAATGCTGAGAAATACACATGTGGAATCGGGACACGTTCTAATTGTATTATTTATCTCATTATACTGTCTATAGGACTTATATAACTCATATCCCCTCAAGCTTTTAAGCAATTCACTCAAAATCTGTCTTAGTTCATACCAAGCAACATAACTTCAGTAGAAAATTTTAGTCTAACCAGAACACTAGTAATAAATGAATTATTTAACTAGCTCCTTTTTCTTAGCCTTTGTTCCAGCCCATCAAAGATAACGGCAGTTAATCCCTTTCTTATATAAATAGCTCTTTGGCGTAGAGGGCAGCAGCCGCACGGCAGTCTAACCCTTCTGTCCCTGAAACTGAAGCCAGGATAAGCTGTGAGTGTGTTGGATTGGCAAGCGGAGCTGCCCAGGGCCTGCCGCTGAGCTGGCCTCCAGTACAGATGGAGGGCAGGGCTGGGCAATGCCAGCTTGTCAGTCGGATTAAAACGACTCATTTATTCACTGAAGTATCGTGCAAAGCGACCACGCCAAAACAGGGTGGCATGTAGGGGGTAAGGGAAAGCCGGTAGGCAGCAAAGGGGAGGGAGAATGGGGTCTAGTTATTAAGTGAGAGTGGCTCCTAAACTAACTGACCCTTTGCCAACCGGCTCTTGCTCTCTTTCTTCCATTCTCCCTCTTTTTCTGTCCCATTACTTATCTTTCTAGGGCTGCCAGAAGCCATTACGCTAGTGTGCGGAAGGTGGCCAGCGGGGTGGCGTCCTCAGTGCCTTAGTGACAGATTGCCACTCCGCATCGATGGCGGAGGAGGCAACAGCGGAAGCCGATTGGCTCCAGCGGTCAGGAAATAAGTGCTGAGGAGACGGCAGAGTGGCAGAGAAGAAAGATGAAAAAAGTACAGAGATAGAGGATGACAAGAGCCGGCTGTGTGACCTTTAGCATCAGGTGAGTTCCTTAAAGGGCCGTGAACTCTGTTGTTAGGAGGGAGCCTGGCAGTAGAGAGCAGTGAGGAGCGGTGGGGGTTGATAGCAGTGCCAGGGGCATGAAATGGAAGGGGCTAAGCCTACTGGCCATTTGGAGGAATTACGCCAGTATAACTAAAATGCTAAAAGTGATCCCAGAGGAACAATAGAAACTTGTTCAGAAAAAGATATAACTGCATATATAAGAGATGATGAACCAGATCGATCTAGTGACATTCAACAACACTTCTTGATTGCTTAAGTGCCAAAAATAGATCTGTCAAAATAAACACAGCTTGAATAGCTGTGTAATGAAACACTTATGTCATCTGAACATCTGAAGAAAAAACAATACCAGTCAAAAAAATTCTATAAAAAAGACAGGCCTGACTTTCCGCAGGCACATCTGTGAGATATGGAGCTGAGCAATAAGAGAAAAAAGTGTCACAGACAGGTTAACTGTGGGATCGGTCAATGCCAGCAACCCTGTGCCTCTTAAATCCTCCACTCTCGTGTCACTGGCAGGCCAAAGGAGAGAGAGAGAAAGAGGGGGAGAGAGAGTGAGCGTGTGGGGGATGATGCTTGGAAAGGTTTTATCGGGTCTAATTACTCCCGATAGCTGTAATTTACAGGTTGGCAGCAGGGGGAAATCGGCAAGATTCACACTTCTTCAGGTCAGCATCTGTCGTCATTACAGCACGAAGCTCACCAAGGGCTGGTCAGCAAGCCTGAGAAACGGTAAACAACAAACCGCATGTGACAGATTAGTGGCGCGGGCTAAAGGACCTTCCACTGACACATCATTCCTCTCACTCTGCAAGTTTGTATCACGGCAGCTGTCACCAATAAAACAGAAAGACAGGAGATAAAGGTGTAAGGAAAGGCTGGCAAGGGCTTTTGTTCAAGATCGAAGATAGAAGCTGGTGAAATTATGGGTAAGTGTGGACAGAGTGACCTCGTTAACAGCCTGGCCTTAGTTAGCATAGGTATACTGTATATTCATGTAGGAAAAACTGGGACACCATTATGTCAAGCCAGAAATTTTCTGCTGACTGCCTTATAATTATCAAATGCTGGGTTTTTAGGTCCCTGCTACAAATTGCAGCTGTCAGCCGGGGTGGTACTTAATAGCGAGTTCTATTTAGGAAATGTGTGTGGCTTAGTAAGATAGGGTAAGAGAAGCTAAGCATTTGATTTGGGAGGCGTAAGGTCTCCCAAGAACCAGTGCTGGCATTAAGCAGCACAGCGCTCCCCCTTTTCAAACCTCACAGGAAAGAATCATGAGAGAAGAAGATATGGTCAGCCAAAGCCTGGTGCTGCTCAGAGTCTTCCTGGGCTGCAGTTTACATTTTCTTCTCTGATAAATTCTGGCAGGGAAACTCTTTGCTGACCTCCCCTTGAAGGACGTCCACGATCAAACTCAATCAAAGGACTATACATTATTTCAGGAAACAGAATACAGAGTATACAGCGTTTTTAAGGTTTACTTGTTGATTTTGTTACTCTGTTACAGACTGTCTTAATCCAAATCTCATTTGGATACTTTGTTCTTGGTTGTATAATGAAGTTAATGCAGGATATATGGAAAAGGTCCAGCTTCAGAAGCAGCAGTTACAGGTAAATGAAACTTGTCAAGGACATGACCCAAGAGCTCTAAACCTCTCTCGGAAAACCACATTTGGCTCTTCTTATTGGCGAGTTCACGAAGGCCTCACCCAATGTTGTCCAATCATCAAACACATCCATTAGACTGTCCAGCAATAGGCAGAGTCTGGCAGGGAGCTGTTCTGTCTCATCTCTAACAGCAGAATAGCCGGGTGGTCCGTGTGCCAGGCATCAGAGAGCCTTTTCTCCCACAAGTGCCATATGGGCAGCCCAGACCTGTTCCATTAGCAGAGAGATGGGGATGAGAGCCCTGGCCTTCACAGCTCTCAAACAGCACTGCCACAGGGCATGCCCTGCCCAATGCCAGCTGTCAGAAACAAATTTATGGATATGTAAACCTCATCTGACCCAGCAGTGTCAAGTAAGTTTTAAGAAATAATTATTATACTGAAATTACAGTGGCACACCAATGGATTACAAGATCTTGAAATGTATTCTATTAAGTTAGCAAGGACATAATGTGTATTCCAAGACACCAGAATAATTTTGAAGTTTTTGAGGATAAATTAGGAAAAAAACTGTGAAAAATGTACTGAAATGCACTGCACCAGAGGGATGGAAGCAACCCTGCACCTGACCTGAAGGAAAGACAGAGTGACGAAACCAAAGCAGAAGGAGAGAGGGGAGAAAGTTTAGATGTTCCATGGCTCGCAAGGGAATGCCACAAAGTGTTCCAGTCTATACCTGCCACAAGACCTCGGGCCTTTTTAAATTAATCATCACACTATGAATTATTAATCCTTTATCACTATGCATACGTACAATTAGTCATTTGGCTTCACTGTTTTTTTTAGCACAATTAAGTTTCTATTTCTTTTAATGAGGACAAATTCTGTAGAGAAATAAAAGTAGATTAATCCAAGTGCGCATTTAAATGAATTGTGCTACAGGCACTATGCAACAGAGCAATATTTTCCAGGTTCAAGCAAATTGCTAATTTTGATCATGGGTATGAATGGTATGAAGTCAAGCAAATTTAAATAGTACTGATAGTACGTTAGATCGTTTTTACATTGAAACAAGTTTTTAAACTGCTCGTTTTGAAAGTAATACCAGCGTAAAACTGGAGGATATATACCACTCATTCCTAAAAGTTTCCTTACTTTTAGAAACTGAATAATGTTGCCTTGTGGGTGATGTGCTACACACTGATCGAAAATCACCAGGTTCTCAATTAGGAAAGATTTGGCTGCTTAGAACGGCCACGAGGACGCCTTGGCCTAGAGCGGCCCATAACGGCCCCGAGGACGTCTTGGCTCAGGAGGAGACTGAGGATCTGAGAGAGAGCAACACCTGTCAGGTAAGCCTTCACAGTTGACGGCACACAAAGCATGCAAAGCCGTCAGCTCTGATGGCTTATCTCTGGAACCCCGTCTTGCTGGGCACAACCAGACTCCACTAGGAGACGCAGGGGGCCAGAAACAACAAATTTCCCTTTCCTGTTTGAGACAGCAGTTGCACCAACAATTTCCTCCTCAAATAAAGATGGTGGAAAGAGGTAAAAAAAAAAAAAAGGAGAAAGGGAGAGTGGGAGAGACATGCTCTAAATACATTTCATTATCATTATTATAATTATATCAGTGATTGTGTGTTTTGGGCAATGCGCTGCAGCACCTCTCCCCGGGGGTTCACCCAGCTGAATGATTAAAGCACATGCAATAAACCATCCGTCACTGCATCCCTGTAGGACTAGGCAGAATGTGTTCAAAGAGATGCACTGAGAAGAAGCACTGGAAAAGAAACAGTAAATCTACAACACAAGAACTCAACATAAGAATCTGAAATAAATTTTGGAAAACCCTAAAGTTAGATTGTCACTGTTAGAATATTCACATGTTTGCACAAGGAGCATCCAGTGCAACTGCTGTCCAAGCCAAAAAAACAATAAAACCACGTTTTTCATACAACATTATCGAAATAATATTTTTCTGTTAAACAATCTTTTGCATAAAAGCTAAAGTTAAAATTAGCATGGATAAATCCAAAACACCTCAGTCAATTACCCAGGTACAAATAGGATATGAATAGCAAAGAGAGCTAGGACTAAGATTTGTAACACATAATCCAATAAGCCATGCGGTCCTGAAAGACTAGGCCTGCCGAAACGCAGGGTGAGAATCTGAGAGACAAGGATTGATGAATCTTTAATCCGACAATCTTGCACATGTCTAGAGGAGATCATCCTGAGTCAAACTCCACAAATGTGCTGCAGCAGGTCTCTAAAATATTCATAACATACATACATACTTCATTAAGAATATAATACACTACAGTCTCTATTTACAGATTTATCTAATTACTGAAACTAATGACAAAATTAGGTAGATTAAACTATTTGTGGCATCACTATATATTTGTAATTCAGTGCAGTGAAGATAACTTCACTTCTTAGAAAGTCTGAATAAATCTCTGTCCTACTTCAAGCACTCCTGCTTTTGAGCTACCATACATCATTTACATTTACAGCATTTGGCAGAGGCCCTTCTTAATAGCAACTTACAATTGGGAGTTGAGGGCCTTGCTCAGGGACCCATAGTGTTGGAGCCTAGATAGTGCTGAGAATCGAGCCGCTGTCTTTCTGGTATCAGTCCTTAACGACTAAGCCACGCTTCCTACAAATCAATCTTTAAACATTGCTGCCAAAACCTGGGACTGAACCAGGGACCTTTAGACCTTTTCTTCAGTTCTTTATTTTGGTTTGTCCAGAAGCTTAAAAAACTTTTAGGTACAGAAGGAAAGAGGGATGTGCAGTGGTAATGGTGTTGGACTGCTATCCGGAATCTTGTGGGTTTGTTTCCTGGTACAAGTTACCTCTGCTGGGCCCCTACCCTAGGCCATTAGTCACATTGAATAAAGGTACTTTGAATAACGGTGTCAAATGCTGCAAATGTTAATGAAACAAAGTTCCTCATGCATACTTTAGATGCTTCATGATACTAACATTGTGAAGGCATCTCTCAACACTTTTAAGAGAGTGCTGTGGACGGATTTGCATATAAATATACAGTATAAAGAGTTTTTCCTTTCCCAAATATTTTTCTTGTTATTCTCCAATGTTATTATTTCAGACGAAATATTTTTAAGAATCTCTCAAGAAAAACATTGCAACGTGCCAGTGATTATTAAAAAAAGTAGGGACAAATACAAATATGATAACAATTGGAGGAAATGATGACCCGTTTGCCAACATATTATTAGATAGGAAGGCACTGAATACACTGAATATTTGAATGGAGTGAACTATACTAAATAAACTATATTCATGTAATGCAAGGAAAAATAAAAACTGTACTGGAAAGCAAAGAGTTAAAGGTAAAATGTGCAGAAGGTTATTTATAAATCATGCTGCTTTTCAAACTGTCACAGGTGTGACACCCTGAAATCCCCGTGCCAAGCCTCCTGAAAGGCATCATATGCTTTCAGAAATAAATGATCGCTCAAACTGTCTTTCTGATGTGAGATAAATGATGTCACCGGTCCGATAAATTAATTCCCTCAAGTGACAAATATCCACATCAGTCTGACGTCTCCACAAATGATTTTTACTGTAAACAGGTCTACAGGTTTTTGTTAAAAATTAAAAAAGGCTTTACAAAATTTTATATGAATAAGTATTTTTAGATATTAGATCAGTGGAGTTACTTTATGTTGGGAAAAATCCCTTATGCGTAAATAGACATTTGCAGCATTTGGCAGACACCCTTAACCAGAGCAACTTATATTTATCTATTTAGCAAACTGTCAAAGTATTTATTAAGAAATTGCTGACATAATTGTGCATTTTGTGGTATCTGTTATCTAAAAAAAATAGACTACATTCCATCACACAAATGTGGGTTAGGAGACCTGCCATTCCAAATATAGCACTTAATAACTTCTACTCTGAGTACTCCGGTTTCCTCCCCCCTTATCCAAAAACATGTACATTAGGTTGATTGGTGATACTAAATTGTCCATAGATGTGAATGTGTGTGTGAGTGGTTGTTCGTCTGTGTGGCCTTGCAATGGACTGGCGAACTATCCAGGGTGTACTTATGCCTCTCACCCTATGTTCACTGGGATAGGCTCCAGCAGAACCCTGTCACCCTGAATTAGGGAATAAGCGGGTAAGAAGGTGAATAAATGAATGATTATATGAATGAATGAATGAATGAATGAATGAATGAATGAATGAATGAACTTCTACATGAATCTTTGGAATAATAAGCAATAAAAGTGGGGTTTTTTTTGTGGTGTAACACAATCAGGACCAATTACTAACGAACAAGTGGTTAAGGTGTTGGACTGCTAACTGAAAGTTTGTGGGTTCGATTCCTAGCACCACTCAAGTTCAGGGCTCCTGAGCAAGCCCCCACCCCTTCCCCAATTGCTCAGTAGTATAAATGAGGTAAATATGCTATAAGATGCTATAAGATGCTATAAATGTTAATGTTTATTGTTCTCCATAACCGGAGCGATGTCATTACGATGAATATGGCAACCCGCACTGATGCGCGCATTAAAAAGTCCCGCCTCTTCCGGTACAGCCACTTCCTGGAGGTGTAAGAGTTTATTTTCATACCGAAAATGGCGGCTTCTGAATCAAACCGCGCTGTGGAAGAGGGCGAAACCGCGTCCTCGGAGAAACAAGAAACGAACGGTGATTTCTGGGCTGGACTCGGTCCTATAGTGCGGCGTGAGCCCGTGGTTAAACTTCTGAGTCCAATAAGCGGATTGGAGGCTTTGACGTGGTCAGAGGATCACCGACTCGCCGTGTCCACTGTAAACAGTGTGTCAGTCATGGAGCTGGTGTGTGATCAACTCTCATCCAGCCACGGTTTAGTGTTTCACCGCACTCACATCCCCGTACCGGAGTCTTTCTGTGAACTCACGGCAAGTATTTATACACACACACACACACACACACGGAATAACAACAATATCTGTGACTTGTGACGTCACTGCACGCATGGTGCAGGAAAAAGCTGATCCATAAAAAGGAAGACAATATTGACGTTTGACGTTGTAGCAAATTGTGCAGGATAGGGTTTCTCTTAATCTATTATTCATTCACCTTGTTGTTGAGGAAGTGACTATCAACTAATCCAAGAAATGCAACGTCAGAAGTCGCATGCAACTTTACCTCCTCCATTTGAGTTATAAACTTCTTCTCCTTTCGGCTGCTCCCGTTAGGGGTCGCCACAGCGGATCACTCTTCTCCACACTACCCTGTCCGCTAC
>JAOTRA010000016.1:2387265-2397706 GCA_026260255.1 Pseudolaguvia tuberculata
GATAGGCGCAGCAGACCCCCGTGACCCCGGATTCGGGAATAAGCGGGTAAGAAGATGAATGAATGAATGAATGATTCCTGTTCTGGGTTAGAGGTCAAAGGCGCTCTATTTAAGTTAGCATTCTGCTACCTTGTGGCGAGAAGTATTGTTTGCTGTGCAGACTATTCTGGACTGTCTATTTCTGTGGTTGTCTTTGTTTCCTAATTTAGTTTTCTGCTAACTGAATCTCTTTACTTCCTTAATATGTGCTTTATTTTAATTATATTTTTTCTCTATTTTGGGGGCATTTGATACATAAGAAAAGACAAACTGTTATTTGAGAAAATAATACCAGAACATTAAAAATATCCCTATAAAAAAATCTAATTTCCTGATTCTCAGTCCTATTTCTTACTATTACATGCATGAACTTTAGTTCCAATATGTATAATACCCTTGTAGAACATTGCAGAGTTGGTTTAATGCTAACTGGAAGATTGTTAATTTGATTCCCAGTGCAATCAAGGTATATCTGCTTGGTCCCTGTATGAGAAGCCACCAGCCAGCATGAAAAACAATTCAAAAAAATAACTCATTTCATTTACATAAAATTAGTCAATTTACATTTAATAATAATTTGTAAAAATCAAGCATATTCTCAGGTTAGAAGTGTAGATGGATTGATATAAAATAGAAGTACACTGGTGCAGTTTTTTTCTTGTCCATTTACATTATCAAACGAGTAACAAGCTCATAAGACAAGTGCACATTTGCAGTACAGGGTTTTGTGCAAGCAGCCTCTGGTGTTTAACACGGTAAGAAGGGACACGGGGTGCAGAAACAGAATCCATCATGACTCTCCCTCTCTCTCTCTCTCTCGTTCAGCTCCGGGGAGTGTTTGTTCATAGCATGAGCCGCACAGTAAAGTCAACAGCTGTTTCCAGTCAGCCTCCACTACGGTGCTACCATTCTTCATGGTGATGGGCTTTGCCTTTTAATGTATTGCCATTAACCATGGCCTAATTAGAACTAATGACTGTCTCATTAAACACTCTTGGGAGCTAACCGCTTCAATAAACCACAAGCAGTGAGATAACTTAAGGAGGCAATCATACTATTCAAATAATTATTTGGCTAAAGAAAGTACTGACTTCCTAATTGAGCAGAATATTTAATTGAGGGGTAATCAGTATTTAAGGAGATGACTTTATCACATCAAAAATTCATAGTTAACATTTGAAAACATCCACCTTTTTGATCATTAAGTCCCTCTTTGCCTCAAAGAAAAAAGGCAAATCAGAAAAGATCTATTATTAATTAACTATGATTATACTATTATTCTGCTATTGAAATGCAACTTGCTGTTCATGCGGCTGGACACCTGATGTTCAAACTTGCTTTACATGCAGCGTCCATCCTGCCCTCTGGGTTTCATTTAGATCAAAAAGGAATGAAAAAGGACAGAATCGGAAAGCATTTACAGTCTCGCACCCATCCTGCCTTCCCCACCTTCTTTTTTGAAAGCAGCTAGCTGAGGAACTCATTATACATACACAAAACTAGTGGAAAGAGAACACAAGCACAAAAAAGGTGGAAAAAGGATGCCTGGAAACTTATTGAAAGTAAAAAGGGAATCATACTAGAAGGCACTGTAAATAATTACTTATATAATTTTTAAAGAAATCCACAATCCTAATCAAATTTTGGTTGTATTTCTAAAAAGCTTGTATGATAACATATCTTCTCATCAACAATAAAGGAACAGCAAAAATATACAGAAACATGCACTACCATTGTTATTTTTTTTTTTTTTTTGCCACAAATGTTTTATAGATAACTAGTCATAGTTACATACATGTAGAACATTGAAAACAAACAAGTGGTTTCAATGGTTTAGATGGTTAAAGCATTTATTTGTGTGTCTACCATATACAGAATTGTCACAATGGTAACTGGCTTTGTTTTAATGGTCGCAGATCTTTACAATGACCCTTTGATTATAATTATTCATTTAAATACAATTAGACTATTGACATAAATATATATATATATATATATATATATGGTAGAAATTTAAAACCTATTTAGACAAAATTCCAAAAAATTTGTTCAATAAAATCTATATCAGCAGACTGACTGCTGCCACAAAACAGCGACCGACATGCTGCATGCCTGAGGCTTCCCTCAAAGAAATGCAGAATACACCTAACCCTCAATCCTGCAAGCTGAATGAGAAAAGAAGTTTGCAAAGTATGGAGGTGAAACAGTGATGACAGGCCAGATTCTAACAGAGGAGGAGGAGAGTAGCAGCAGGAGGGAGCCATGGCCTGTGGTCTTGCCTTGGGCAGGCCTGAGCAGCACTCAGGTGGGCTGACCAACAGAGGATTGGGGGCAGGCCTGTGTCCCTAAACGGCTGTTCTTCCACATGGCAGTGTTGGGAGTGTGTTTTATGAAAAATACTTTTAACAAAGCTTGGTATAGTTAAGGGCTTAGTAGGACTGCTGAATTTAAGTGTAGACGTAAGTGCATACATCTAGTATTGTAAAAGAAAAATTTGGTCATGAACACGGGAGGCGCGGTGGCGTAGTGGATAGCACGGTCGCCTCACAACAAGAAGGTCCCAGGTTTGATTCTTAGGTCGGGGATCTTTCTGTGCAGAGTTTGCATGTTCTCCCCTCGCTTGTGTGGGTTTCCTCTGGGTACTCTGGTTTTCTCCCACAGTCCAAAAACATGCAGATTAGGTTGATTGGTGATTGTAAATTGTCCATAGGAGTGAATGTGTGTGTGATTGGTTGTTTGTCTATGTGTTGCCCTGAGATGGACTGGCGACACGTCCAGGGTGTACCACCTGCCTCTCGCCCTATGTACGCTGGGATAGGTGCCAGCAGACCCCCGTGACCCCAAATTAGTTAATAAGCGGGTAAGAAGATGAATGAATGAATGAATAAATGAATTGTGAACACATAAACTGACTTATTTACGGGTGGGTAAATGTGACCAACATCATGTTGGTCAACACTACTGATAGAAGTTTGGGGAAGTGGTAGCACAGTGGTTAAGGTGTTGGATTGCTAAATGGAATATCAGGGTACGATTAACTGTATCATCAAGTTGAGATAGCATATACAAAACAGTGGTGGGTGGTTAGGTCCAGCAAGGCTTCCTCTGGTGACCCTATACAAAGTGTGAAAACTTTTTTTCTTGATTATTTATTCATAATTTTCAGTGTAATTTTTAGGGTAATTTCCACTAAACAACCATTGGTTTGTTTTGTTGATGTTGAACTGGAATATCATACTCGTGTATTATAAAACTCCTTGTCAACACTGGGACGGCGCGGTGGCATAGTGGATAGCATGGTCACCTCACAACCAGAAGGTCCCGGGGATCTTTCTGTGCGGAGTATGCATTTTCTGCCCGTGCTTGCACTGGTTTCCTCCGGGTACTCTGGTTTCCTCCCACAATTAAAAAACATGCAGATTAGGTCGATTAGTGATTAGCAGAACCCCGTGACCCCGAATTAGGGTATAAGCAGGCAAGAAGAAGAATGAATGAATGAATGAATGAATGAATGAATGAATGAATGAATGAATATTATATATAGTGTTAGATTTTAGTAAAATAATGTTAAATTAGATTTGTAAAAAGCATTAGCAAAATTTTTACATTCAGTGACAGCCCTTTCTCTAGCAACATTTTTTTATTTCACTGTGCGATGTCAATTGGTTAACCTCCTATCAAGCTATCAAAATTATGTTTTGTTAAAATACATGTACAAAATGTGTTTTTGAAATCTTTTCCATTTGTTATTATCCTGTACAAAAATTATATTTATGTTATTATAAAGAAATGTTTTCACACTAAGCTAGCCTTTCTTTTCTTTTCTTCTGTGACTTGTTGTGAATTTACGAGAAGGTTGTTGTTTCTGCCAGTGGACACTCTGCTACCTCTATCAGTTTCCTGGATCAGGACATAATAAAGAATGGATCATAGTCTAGCGCTCTTCTTAATCTGTATGTGGAAAAGCTAGCAGTAACCTCTTCCTCTGTCTTCCAGCAGAGTAGCATGACGATGGGCAATCTGAAGCTGCTGGCTGAAGACCAAAGCCTCTGGCATGACTAAGTGCATAGGGAAAGAACACGGACCACAACAGCACTCAAGTGCTCAAACATTCATTACACACCTGGATAGCAGGGCTCTCCACAGGCAGACAACAGGAACACTGTAGCTCACAATGAAGTCTATATTAAAAAGAAAAGCCTAGCAACAAACATCAAAGTGTGAGCGGTGCGTGCCGAGTTCCTAAATCTTCTGGGAAGTCATTAGGCCTTTTTTAGAGCCGTTTAAAACTTAAAGAACAAACGTTCACATAAGAACTTCCACACAACATTGGACACCTAATTATTCTGAGAATACAAGGCACTCAACAACCCTGTTCATGCACGTCATTAGACTATTTTGTATGCAAGACAGCATTTCTTGGTGCTAATGGTGACCTACTGCTCTTCACATAGATCTTTTTTAACCTTTTTAAACACTTAATAATAATAGAATTCTTTGAAAAAGTTAAACACTGAAATAATAAACAGTGTGTTGCACTATGGAATGGTAAAAGAACCTTAAAATAGTTTCCTCCAAAATAACTGAAAAATACCATGCATACAATTCATTAAAAACAAATAAAGGAATTTCTTTCTAATAGCTACTCTAAATCACAGTGCATCCTGAGAAACCAAGGCAGAAAAGGGAAAGATGAAAAAGCCGTGTCCCACAAGTGCTTGTTAGACTCAAATTATTACTGCCATGAATCATAACAAAAATAAACATGCAAATAAATAAATAAGCAACATTTATAGATCTAAATATTATCACAGGAGTGTCTGGCTGGTTGACAGGCTCTTGCAATGTGGCTTTCTGTCTCTCTTAGATCTCAGAATGGTATATTCTCTTGGTGTTATTTCACCTGATCCGGCACTAATGCTGCAGTTCTCAACTTTCTGCTTAAACTCACACTGTCTTTACAGACAATCGGTTTCCCTGGACATAAAAAAAAAAAACCAAAGGACAATACAGAACAAACATTTTCATTTTACTCAGAGGAACCACTATATTTGGGTATCATTTGTGGGTACTTTTTTCTCAGTCTGCATCCAATACAGTGTCTAGGTTGAAAAAGGTTGACACAGAACATGATTGAACAGTTTAGAAGATATAGATAGCTCAGAGAAAGGAATGTCAATAAAAACAAGAGGACAAACAAGAAAATGGCTACAATGGGAAAACAACATGTATGATGAAAGAATAAAATACAATGCACTTCTAAGTGTCTTGCTCAAGGTCTACATAGTGCACTGTACTGACCACAACAACATTTCACTATATGTTGTACTGTGTATAATCATGTATGGTCATTTATTCATTCATCTTCTAACCCGCTTTTATCCTAATTCAGGGTCACAGGGGTCTGCCTATCCATAGGGCAGGTCGCCAACCCATCGCATGGCCACACATAGACTCGCACACACTCACTCCTATGGGTAATTTATGGACTGTGGGAAAAGACTGGATTACGGGAGCAGCCGAAGGAAAAAAATCTATCTGTTCCTAGTTTTATTCAATGTTAATAGGTTGGACAGTCATAAAAAAGCATTTTACTGCATGTCGTACTCTGTATGTAGATATATGTGACAAATAAAATCTGAATCAGTGCTTTGCCTTCTGACAATTAGAATGTTTTTCCCAAGCCCAAACATCAACCAAACCCCATGGCCCCGAACAAGCTGTAGACTGACTCATGAGGAGATATGTATCATTATTCATGGATTCTCATAAAATATACTGTGATATATTGCCATACAAAATATAATGCAATACATATTGCAAAACATTTTCTTCTTCAAAACATTAAATTAAATAAATAAAATGTAAAACAAATAATTAAAAATATAAAGCAAGAAGCACACCAGCATGTTTGTTTCTGAAACAAAGGTTGTAAGTGTTTTTAGCAACAACTGAAGCAGAGGACGAAATCATTAGACACGCATTGAGGGTTTTAATAAAATATTAACAGAAACTTTAAATGTAAAGTAACGACTAATTTAGTACCCAATTTGATGAAAACAGTTGTATAAAATGTCTTCATGCTTCCTTTTTATGAAATTCCCAGGCCTCAACCTGTTACAAAATGTACCTATACACAATATGAGCTCCATAAAGGCACTTTAGTAAGGTTGGAATAGTAGAAATTGGGTTCTCTACATCAATAGTCACCGTTATTCTGAGTTGCTATACTGATTGGTATTATAATAAGTTTTCTTCCTATCCAGCTCACCGCATACTTACCTAAACTTCCAGAATCCTGAGTCGCTCTCTCTATTCTGTTTCATCCTACATCAAACAGTCTGGACTTTTACACTAGTCCACTTTGGACCAAGGGAGCACAACATCTGCAGAGTTGGGGGTGGACAGGGGATGCACATCTCGCAGGGGGACACATGGGATATTGGAGCAGATGTTACGGAGGCTGCAACAGCAGGCCTGGGAAGGGCCAAAGGGAGACACTTCTCAACAGGTTGAGAGAATAAGACAGAGGGGAGGAGGGATGGTCCCACAGCTCTAACCCCCACCTCCACCCTCCTCAGAGGATGGCGGATTGCCTGCTGTGTGATGCCCTTCTCTGATCCCAGTTATATTCTCCTCGCTACTGCTGCCCCCATCATCCCCTTTTGACAATACAATTAGCTAAATTAGTCACCCTGCTACTAATAAGCTAATTATGAGCCTTGTGTTTTTTATATAATTAAAGCTGTGTCAGCCCCCGAGGCCTCCCAGAAGGCTGACTGAAACCACATGTTCAACCTCAAGGCAAATCTAAGCTAAGCTGAGCACCCTGGAGCCTTGGGTTGGAGAAGGGGGAAAAAAATCTGATTTCTCTATAAATGTACATTTTGTAGCTTCAGGAGGCTGTTTATAGCTGCTCTGATGTAACTTATAACACATACAATGTGAACTTTAACTATAAACAGTTTTATAATGCAAGACATTTCATTCACGACAAACGAGGATGGACTATGACACCTGCCTGGATAATCTCACACCCAGAGTAGTCCAATACCTTCTGCAGCAGTGGGCACTGATTGGAAACAAATGCTTTGGAGGCTCTTGTGGCAAGAGAGAATGTGACGCAGAAAAACAGTGAGTTTCATTCTGGCTCACATTTTGCTTCTTGGCTTAAGGTAATTACTGAACTTTGTTATGGCCACTAGCCATTTTGTCTGTTTTTTTAGTTTGTCTGCAGCGCAAAACATCCTGCCAAGCAGAAAAACAGACACCGTGTTTGCCCCATTACATATTCACAGTTCTTTTGTCGTCTAGCCGAACAGTGCTTTCACACAGCTGTTCTCCCGGAGAGTATAAATAAGTATTTACACTGACATGAAGAAGTGGAGCAAAAGAGAAAGAGTTAGCAAGAGATTGAATGATAATTAAAAACAATCAAAGGTATTTGATCTGGTGTGATCTGGTCTAATAACTATTAGTTACCATGGTGATAATTATTATTTTTTAAAGATATTTAAGGGAATTTCCCCTTCCCTGCTTTTATTTATAGGACAGAGAGAGAAAGAAATGCGCAAGAAAGAGAGGTCAGAAAAGGAAAGGTCATCCAACTCGGGCCATCGCACGTGTGTGCATGTGAGTGCTGGCACCCTAATCAAACTATAATAATTTTGTACATACCCTGAAATGTTTTATTTAAACCACCAAAATTGGACTTTTTTTAAAGGAGCAAATTATTAATTTCAATTTCAGAAAGTAGACTCCATTCATTTTGTACAACAAATGTCTCCCAACTGACAAGTGTGTCATATTTTGATATGTTTATACTAACAGTAAGAGACAGCACACAACAAAAAAATACCCAAGAACATATTTGAAAAAAAGTTGACTGGTATTTTAATTGATTTAAATTGACTAATATTTTAATGCGTGAAATAAATATTCAATCCACTATCAGTCAACAAGAATACTGGATCCCAGGTGTCTTTTATAGAGGTAACACCCTGAGATTAGAAGCACCCTCTTAAAAGGACTCTCCTATATGCAGCCCTTAGCCCTCAATCTCCCTCGGTCTGGGACTCCAGACAAGATCTTACATCAGAAAGCTCATGAGGATGTTGAGATGGGACGATAGACAACCAGAACACAATTAGTAATGCACTGCTCCGTGAAGCCCTGATATTCTATGAGGAGAACTGTTTAAAAAGTTATGGTCAGATGAGACTTGAATCAAGCTTTTTAGAATCTATTCAACTCCCCCTATTTGGAAGAACATCACTGTACAACATGCAGGTGGAAACATGCTTCAGGGTATGCTTTGCTGCTAGACTGGTACAACTTTACTGTATCAAAAGGATGATGGGCGGGGGCCATGAGCCTCCTTATCTCAACCAAGGCATTGAAAATGGGTTGAGGATGTCTATTCCAGCATGACAATGACCCAAAAACACAACCAATGCAACAAATAAAGGAGTGGTTTACACAATAGCAGCTTTACACGATTAAATATAATTAGAAAATGTAAGTAAAATAGAAATCTGTTGGTACCTGAATATTTATAGGGCAACAGTGGCAAGGAATTACTCCTGAACATTAAGCTCCTAGTGTGGCCTATCTAATCACCAGATCTTGGAATCCTATAGAAACATCTGCGGCAGGAGGTGAAAGGTTAAATTGCAAAAATGTAAGCCTTGAAACCTTAATGTCTTGGAGAAGATTTTACTCATTAAAATGTAATTCATTTAATTTTGAAATTGTGGTTGTGTTTGTTATTCTGTTTTTCGACTGTTAACCTACCATTAAAATGATAATTTTCTTTTTCAATGGGCAAACAATGTCCCTCTCACTGTATACATTAAATTGTAGTTATTAGGTTACTCACTGATCATTTAACTACAACATAAGATATAATTTAATTAAAACCTTATAATAAACTGTTACATTATCTGCCATCATACAGGTTTTATTTTTTCACATTTTTACAGCATGCTGTTCAATAGGAAAGTGTGAATGCTTACATGAGTGTGAAGTAGCCATCCTTCATTAGCATCATGTGCTGTGCTTGCCAGGAAACTGCACTTTATCACAGGGCACTAATGAGAAATATGAGCTTCCACCTCATACATTAATCCACAGTCACAATTAATCAGGAGTTCTGAATTTCCTCTAGATTCATTTTCCTGTGAAAAATGACTGCCAGAAAATTTAAGAAGTTAAAAATTGCTTATTACAGTATATCTTTGCCACATTCAGTGTCATGTCTAAATAATTAGTGATTAATGATCAAGCTGGTATTATGTTATATATTTTTGTTTTACACATATCCTAGCTTGGTAGGAAACTGTGATAAGGGTTGTAATACAGCAACTTGGAAATTATTAACACACTCTATTCTCTCAATTGTTTCACAATACTATAGGGGGCACTACCTTCTACAGATTGTGCACTGCAGGAGCTATAGCTTACCATACTACTCCTTCTGTCATCCATCAAGCTCTCTGATATGTATATTGATTCAAAAGATGATGAGCGCAGCAGGAAATGTATTTTGTTAAGCTAAAAATGTCAGATGAATGACAAACATACAAAGTGTTCTTGGCAGCCGCAGGCCTGAGATCTTCAGCTTGGGTCAAATTATAAATCTTTCTTTAGCATTCCCTAACGTGTGTCTATAGACGTATCTGCAGGGATGTGGGTGAGAAAAAAAGGATCTGCATTAGAAATTAGTTACATAAATATTGCTATTTATTGTCACTTACAGTGTCCCTCCAGTACTTTTCCAACAAAACCTAAACCCCCTGCTGAGCTAGAAACCAAGTGTTTTTCGGTCACCTGGCAAAGTTTCATGCCATTTATGCAAATAAACGAACAAATAAACAAATACCAATGATAAGCACTATGAGATATTTGCCTGAGGGGATTAGCATGAACGACAAGTTTAGACACAACTTTAAGTCAGTCATTTTACGAAGTGAGATAGAGTTAAAAGATGCTAAGCTACAGGGGGGGAGAGTTAAGTTGTTTCATTTACAAAACTCAATGAAAAACAATTTACGGAATTCATTATGCTTGAATTATTCAAAGAAAGCTATTTCTTCTATAAAGAGAGTGACACTTAAGAGGGATCCTAATATCCCCTGGTAACAAGCAGCACATTCCTAATTGTAAGCTACTAATTACATATTTATGCCACGAATAGGTTGTGAGCTTTAAGAAGCACATGCAGATGTCTCAGATAAAGGGGGTATATGATGTAAAGTGCATTCAGCGGCTACATAGAAAGAAGATGACTCACAGTGACATCCATTCCTCTGGGAGCTCTGACTCCAAAGTGTGTTTGTGTGTGTGTGTGTGTGTGTGTGTGTGTGTGTGTGTGTGTGTGTGTGTGTGTGTGTGTGTGTGTGTG
>JAOTRA010000016.1:2422813-2444515 GCA_026260255.1 Pseudolaguvia tuberculata
ACCCGGGAGATATATATATATATATATATATATATATATATAAAAAATAAAAATTAAGGTAGTTGATCACCTCTTTAAGTTAAACGCTGACAGAAAACAATGAAACATGTCTGTACAAGTCAAAACATATGAAAGACATTTCGCAAAAATCCTGTACTGTAATCTATGAAAAATCATATTGCTCTAGTCCTCAATTCCCTCTCGACGCTTCCAGTCAGCTTCCTTTGTCATATAATAAACTTTATAACTGAGTTTTTATTTTGCTAAAATATACATTTTGTTTCCTACCTCTTTAGCACCCAGTCATGAGCATCACTGCCTTGCTCCACCAGACGATCAAGCACCTCTAGTGGAGATGCTGACATTACTCCATGGCCGTCCTCTACCGCAGCGCCTATGCCATGCATCACAGTTCTTTCCACTGCCTGTGCATTCCTGCGACTCATGAACAGGGAAGTGGCACGAGGCAGAGCCAGGTCAAACAGAGCTTTATAAGGCAACGAAGAGGAACCTGTGCCTGGGCTGGGTGAGTGTGGTGTGTTTTTCAGAGCCTCATCCTCTGCACTGGGGCTATGGTGTCGCAGTTCTATTGGGGTGAAAAGTGGCTGGAAGGACCACGACTGCTCCTGAGACCCCGTCCGGCTGCCTGGGCCTTTACACCAGCTTCGCATGTCGAATTTATCAGGGGTTGACACAGCATGGTGAGTGTCCAGGAGGTGAGGGAAGGTTGTGGAGGGTTTTTCTAGGGCACCCGTAAGCGTCTCTGTGGTGCGAAAGAAGGGGGAGTCAAAGCCACGTGCACAGGGTGCGTCACGCTTTTCCTCTGTCAGCTTCATTAGCTCCTCCGTAATGGCAGCTGTGGATTAGCATTTAATAGTGAGGAAGTTGCAGGTACACATCATTTCTAAAATCAAAAAAGGTTACAAATTTACAGAAAGGGACAACTACCACAAAGACCTACCCTCCTCCCTTTCCTTGCCCAGTCGCAGATGCTCCTGCTCCTTCATGTAAATGGATAGTTCAGTCAACGTCATAGACACGTTCTTAGCCCCACCATCTGATTCAGAAATGCAAAATCACAAAGACAGGCTAAACCCTTTACTAATCCATTTCAAATAGCTCAATCAGCAAAGCTAATGTGTAAACATCATAGCCTCGCATACAAATACTTCCATGTTACTGGCCCATTTCAATCTTTCTACAAACAACAACAATGCTACCATATGTGAGAAACAGCTTTGTACTCATCCAGATGCTGCAAGTACCTCCGTGATTTGTCACGTCAACCCCTGATTTCTCAAGATCTCTGATTTGTTCTTGCCTCAATAGAGGCGGCTTGGTTGGGTCTATGGGCCTACCATCCTGAAAAAAAACCCACCAATATATTGGATTGCATGATTTACAAACACAATATCATCAGCAGAACATTGAAGGCAAATAAATGCACTTGCTGAATGAAACTTGTAGCAAATATTAAAACCATGTGACTAATTAATTTGTGTTTCAATTGATGGTTTCTTTATCTACACAAATAATAAAAGCTACCCTGCTAAAGAATTTATTACTTCATAAATGGTTAATAACATTGATTACTGTAAATAAAGTCTGATGTTGCAAATATAAAACCCACGTGACTAATAAGACCTAGCTGCTTTAATTTGCTTGAACAATACTTTAACAACTTCCTAATTTGAAGGTAGAAGGTAAAGTCTACAGCACAACACAAGTTACCTTCCACTGCAGGCTAGGTGTACTGTGTGTTATGGAGGCAGCAAGTATTTCATCCGAGAGGTTGGGAGGAGGAGACGATGCAGCTGGAGTGCTGGAACATGGGGTACCTTTACCACCTACTGGAAAACACAGAAGTCTATTACAGCATACAGTCTACACAGCATCCAGACTATTACAAATACAGATGACTCAGTGGCAGGAAATAAAGGTATTAACTGTAAAATGACATTTATTTCTGCCATTTACTTTGATTTTATTACTATAAACAGAAGAAAAAGTAAATAGTCTTTGGGTAACTTTTAATCAAAAGAGCACTTTTTTCAAAGGTTTCTAATGTACAGATCAAACTTGATGGTCCTACATTCATTTGCAGCAGGTTTGAACCAGTCTTTAGACCTACCCGGTGTGCTATACAAGCGACCAGATAAGTGAAAAGCACTCTGGGAAAGTTCAAGGTTGGGTGACATTCCTCTGGAGGAAAGCGGAGTGGTCATTCCACAGAGGGAAGAGGGGCTCCAGAGACTGTCCTTAGTGCTGCCGATTGAGTTGAATTCGCATGTGGAGCTCTAAGAATCACATTTCAAAACAAAGCTTACATCAAAACATTTAGTCAATAATTATATGAAAGTAATAAACAAGTCAAAGGTTTGGTTTTTTTTTTTAATTCACAGAAAGTATTGATTATAGATGTTAAGTCTATAAATAGCCAAGTTTGATTTTAAACTTCATTCGATTAGGCACATTTTAAGGAGCAGTTAGTGATTCCTTAAAAGCACTGAAAGTTCATTCAGCAAACCATGGTGATTCGAAAAGTCATCGAAAGCAGTGCATCGAGGAAGCGGAAGCACAGAAAGAAGGCGGATGTCTGTGCTAAGCTAAAACAAACTGGCTAACGTCTGCTCGCTGGATAAGAAACTGGACTCAACAATGAATGGTGCAAGAACGCTGTGCTTGTGTCTGACTGCTGCTCATCGCCAGTGGAGTTGTATCCTGCACGGTCATATATGGTTGCCTTTTCAAGTAAAAAGTTTAATTGTCATTTCAAACAACCAAAAGGACCAAATAACAGCGTGCATAACTATTCACCCCCACCACCCATTCCACAAAGTCTGTACTTTGTGGAACTACAAGTCCCTTTGGAAAAGACATCTTGGGTCATTTCTGCTTGTGAACAGCAATTTTTGACTTGGCCAACACATTTAAATGTTTCTCCTTAAACCACTGGAGTGTTGCTTTAGCAGTGCTTCGGAACATTGCCCTGCGGTTAGGTGAACCTCTGTCAAAGTCTCAAATAACAGGCAACTAAAACTCATATTCTTGAGCTCCTTTGCTCAAGAATATGTATTAAGCACAGCCATCTTTCCCTAAACTTGCATCAGTTTAGTAATCCTTAATGCTGAAAAACATCCCCACAGCATGAAGCTGCCACCATGTTTTCCTTTGTAGATGGTGTTCTTGTGGCGATGGGAAAAGTTGGTTTCAGTTGGCGCCAGATATAGCGTTTTCCATGGTAGGCAAAAAGTTCAATTTTAGTCTCATCTGACCGGAGCACCTTTCTCCGTACATTTAAAGAGTCGCCTACATGTCTTTTGGCAAACTCAAAATGTGCCTTTTTATTTTTAACACCAAAGAAAGAGTGACTTTTTTTCTTCCATAAAGACAAGCTCTAGAGAGTATACGGCTTATTGTACAACCATGCACAGATACACCAGTCTCTGCTGGGGAACTCTGCAGCTCCTTCGGGGTTACCGTTGGCCTCTGGGATCCCATTCTGATTAATGCTTTCCTTGCCCTGTCTGGGTTTAGGTGGGTGGCCCTCTCTTGGTAAGTTTGCTGTGGTACTATGTACTTTCCATTTGAAGATGATTTGATGGTGCAACGGGGATCATCAAATATTTGGATATTTGTTTTTTATAACTCATCTTTCTGACCTGATCAAATCTAAAACCTGCTTCTTTGCTTTCTTTGTCGGGTAGCAGTATGTGACGGGTTATGCAAAAAAAACAATTAAAAAAAAAGCAAAAACAGCAAAGAAACTGATGCCAGCATCAGCAGTGTTGCCAAAGCAACAGTATCTACGTCAGCTTGCAGTGTTTCCGTTTTTAAAGCACAACACAGTCACCAATGACTTAATGCCTCAGCATTCTATTTCCTCTTCAGCCCCCTTTTTAACCCCTTAACTCCACCTGACTGCTGGACAACAACCAGATAATTAAGGTTTCTCGGTGGCATGAACGAAGGTGATTTAAATCAAAAGATAAAACTATTTTAAACAAATGATGCAAAAGACAGAATCAGCAGGAAAAACTATTGCATCTAAACACAGTAAGCTAGACTGCATGCATCTGCATAAAGACTATTGTTTAGACACATGCAGATTTATAACCTGGAAAAACCTGGACAACTTATTTTAAAAGAGCAATGTTATATCCGTACCGGCCTGTGGGTGCTGGGGGGACTACGATGTGCCATCTGTGTCCCTGAGAATGAGGATAGGGGCAGAGGGGGAAAGACAGACTGTCGTGGTGTGGAGAAATGATTGGAAGTCGAACTTCCTACAGAAAGAGACGAGACAAAGTTGCAATGAAATAAAGCATTCATAAGACAAAATGGAATGTGTGTGTATGAGAATGTACCATAACTACTGTGCAGGTCAGTGTAGGGACTGGCAGTGCAATCAGGGGCATGCATGTGCAGGTTGGCACAGAAGTGTTCAGGCAGAGTGGCGTAACCTTCTTCACAAGATGCCTCCCGAGGATCCAGAGATACTTTGGCACATTCGATTACAATGTCATGGATCTCGAACCTTTTCCATCTGTGGGAACAAAATAATAAAAAAATTGTCTGAAAGGAAAAAATAACAAAGCACTAAAAAACAAAACAAGAAACATAGCAAATGGAAAAAAAAATAAAAAAAATAAAAATAAAAAAAAATAAAAATCGCAAAATTACGACTATGGCAAATACCAAAAAGTAAATAAGAAAACATACAAACAAAAAGTACTGAGGAAATAAAAGTATCAAGAAAAATGGGGAAAAAGAAATTTTTTTTTTTTTTTTTTTAAATATATATATATAAAAAGAGGTCAGACAGAAAGGTTGTTGCAATGAGAACATTTATTTATAGGAAGAAATGAAATAATAAAGAATGAAAGAAAATAAATTAATTGGAAAAAGGAAGAGAAGAAAAAGACGGAAAGAAGGTACAGTAAGAATATTTCCACCAAAGGGAACTAAAGGATCAACAAAAATGAACATAAAGATAAAATCATCTGCTCACCTGGTAGGGTCCAGCTCATGATCCTTGGTTCCAGTCACTAATTCAGGGTGTATGCGGACATGCTCCAGCATCGGCTAAAGGGGAGAAAAGGATTTTTGCTACATTACTACAAATTACACCAACCATAAAGGTTAGTCTAACATGATGATTAACATGTAACTGAACTTGGATTCAGACTCGCACCTTAACCACCTCCTCGAAGGTGTCCATGTTCTCTTTCATGCTGTAATGAGAGCGCAGGTAGGAGATGAAGTTGCAGGGATACATGCCATACAGGCGGTGGAAGAGTGAGTAGACGCTGGCATGTAGGTGGATCAGGAAAACCTCTGAAACATGGCCTATACAATCACACAAAAATAAGACAATGCTGTATGTAGGCAGCTTCCCAGTCTCTCAGTTTCACCCAGTCCCACACCAGCCTTGATTTAATTCACACCTGCACTTCTGTCCGTCTCTTCCAGTCCGTTTCCAACTTCCTTTCTGCAACTCATGTCTCCCTTTCCCAGCCACACCCCATCTTTCCCAGTCTGTCCCAGTTTAAATTCTAGTCCCACCCAGAATCTCTCTGAAAACAGTCAGTCTTTCTGCAACTCATCTTTCCATCTTTATTGATTTATCTTTTTTATCTCACCTGGCTTCCTTAGGTTCCAAGCAGCCAGACGACCAAAAACATCAAAGAACTCATATAGATGCTGCTTCCCAGCCTGAGGGATCATGGGCAACAGGGTGACAAGCACCAGCAATCCAGTTATAAGAACCACAACATCTGTGTCAGTCTAGTGCCAACAGGAAACAACCAAGATCAAATGTTAATCAATTGTCTGCACATGCATAATATTTATCCACATACACCATATCACTACTATACCTGACGATCACATTCATATAAGGTTCTTCTACAAACTGCTGCTACATATAAGTCCTGATCCATGTTTAAAATCGTATGTATTTGTAATGATGCTTGGGTGATCACAAACTTTTCGCAAGTTAAAAATAGAAATATTGGCTTTATGGTATGGATATATGCCTAGATTTATATAGAGCCCACCTTGAGACACTTGAGCAGTGTGAGCAGCAGGGGATAGCGAGAGATCTTGTGAATCCAGGATGGCTGTTTGCGCACCACATGGCCCAGGAGGTTTAGCGTAGGTAGGCGACACACCGACTTAGCCATGCACTCATTCATCTTATCGAAAAGATGCTGTAGTGAAAAAGAAAATCAGATTTTCCATTACATTGAAACCTCAGCAGAAAAATGGAACAGTAGCTAATCATTGTGTTTTTTTTCTTTGTAAATAAATCTTTTACAGTGTTACAGAGAGCAACAGCTGCTGCAAAAAAAAAGCAAAGCGCAAGAAAGTTTAGTTTTAGGCATGGGAAGTGAGAGGCAAATCTAACAGCTCACCTGCAACTTCTGCAAAACAAATTTTTATCAGAGATGAGAAATTCACCTTGTCATGTGGCTCCCTCACTGAACATAGAATGTGCAGTGCTGGACTCGAGTTGGTCTCCAGGAAATAATCCACCAAGCTATTTAAGAGCACAGACCCTCGCTCTGCAAAACAGATTACAAATAACAATCCCAGAGAAACATGCCAGCGGTCCGATTTATTACACATTTTCTTCAATTCTAAACAACCAGAAAAGTAAATAATATCAAAATGGCTACATAAATGCACATATAAGAACTAGTGTAAATTATAGTTTTACTGCACCTGTATTGAGGTGTTCGTTAATGAGAACTTTGATTTCCTCAAGCTGTTGGAGATCAGAGGTCTCCAGGAGATGGAGCACATCACCTATGTTGAGCTGTTCCCTAGCCATTCTGATGATTGTGGCGGTGGTGGTTATGATGATGACCTTGGTGGTGGTGGTGGTGGTGGTGGTGGTGGTGGTGGTGGTGGTGAAGGGGTGTGTTGGGGCTTTCAGATCTCGCTCTCTCAGTCTGCTTTCAGGGTCCCTGGGCTGCCCACCAACGCAGTCTCCAGGCACCACTAAAGAAAATAAAGGACAAATGTGAAGACAACACCAAAGCAAATAACTTGAGTGTAGCTAGTGGATGAACATTCTGAAGTAATGCTGCAAACAAAGCTAACTTTGAAATCCTGAAAAAGCAAAACATCATTAGCGCCAGCTGTTGACCCGACACATCAGACAGTGTGGAGGTTATTATAAAAGCAATAAAAAGACACACATATGAAAAGCATATATGGATATAACATCAGGAGTTCCAATACACTATATCCCATACAACATATATTTATTAGAACATAAACACTGGTTGCTTTAAATTACTAAAACATGTTTTTGCATCTCTACAGACAAGCATTTAAATCAAATCCTAAATTCCTTTTAAAGCTCTTTAAAGTCACATTAAATTGAAGTTTCAGATCTTTGTCTCGGGTTCCATTTGGAAGCCTTAAAACACTGAGCTCTATAGTGCAGCCAGACAGGTCTGATGATCACATAATTCCTAACGCATCAAAGCATTTACGGCATCCAGCGAGCAAAAGAGCAGACAGTTTCCAGTGGCAGATAAACATCTTCACCACATGAAAGATTTTTTTTCCTTTAATTCTGACGCCGATTTGTTTTTGATGCCCGTTTTTAGCGTGTAGTTTTTACTTAACAATCTTCAATATGTGCATATACAATGGTCATTCTTTGCTGAACGGTCTAAAATAGCTTCATCTACCAGACAGACATGTTGACAGCGATGTAAGCTTGAGAAGCTGATCGATTTGAGCAGATTGTAGATGAGGAACTAAAAGAGCTGACCGACTCAAGCAGTAAAAGCTTGGCTAACTCATCCTGCATCAGTATATATAAAGAGATCTTTATACAGAAAAGAATAAGATTGTGAATAAAAATTAAAATCCCCAAAACAACATTGACAGAAACTTATTTTTGACACAATGAAACATATTGTGCTTGTTACATATCAAGTCATACAAATATTCCCCCATGGACTTGCCTGTTTATGTAAAGTTCACGTCAGATGGTCTCAGCAGAACTCGATCAGAAAATGATGCTTATAGCCTAAAAATATAACTGTTCTATAGTTTAGGTTGTTTTGCAAGCTGCCCCATTTAGGCTGAAAATAGCCATTTTGATGATCTGTAGCATCTTTGTATTCGTATCAGAATAAAAAGAATTCAGTAGAAATGCCATGTTTTTGTCAGCTGAAGCTTGCTGACTGGACTGGAGCAGCTAGCACTAACGGGGCGTAAACAACTCCGGAGAACAATGACTAGTTCAGAGACAGAAACTAAAACAGTAAATAAAGGATTAAGATCTATTTCCCGACCAAATCACAAAGAATATTTGTTTTACATCACTCCCAATGGCATGTTCCAATTTTGTCTTAGCCGATTAATCAGTCAGAAATACACAATCAATGAGATTCACTAGAGATCTGTTATTTCTGTCTTGTTCCGAATTGCCCGCTCTTCCCTACATTACTGCACTACATAGAGGATAGCATTGAATCTGGTCTACTTGATGTAGTGGACTACATCTTAGAGAATCAGCCGTTTGAGATTTAGCCATAGTTACAAGCAAGCAGCAGTATTAACTGGTTTGGAGCTCATTAAACGCCACTAAAGTGCACAGTGCAAAAATTTACACGTTAAAACAAAACACATGCTATTTACATTAACTCACAACATGCTGTTTAGCAACACAAAAACTAAAAAAAGCAATAAATAAAACCTGTTTACCCGTTAAAGCAACTGCACTCAACAGGGCGCCGCCATCTTAGCCACCTCACACCCCTCCCACTGCAACGCCCCTCCGCGCTTCGAAAGATAAAATAATCCTTAGAAATGATCACACAGTATTAATACATTGAATTGCGTCGTATATTATTAAGAAACATTAATATTGACGTTACAACCACATTTTATTAACTGGTTATAAATCGCAAATTTACATCTTTTGCATGAAAAGTTTTTTTCTTTTTTTCGACCGAATTCTGCATCTGGGTCTCTAGGTTGTTTTTCCAAAGGGCGGAAGGATGCGATTCGGTTATGCAGCGTTTTTTTTACGCGCCACTCGAGAAATCTGCGCTTGCGCTACTAATTAGTCTAAATTAGAGTTTGTGAAAGTGAGTTTTATCATAAATAGCAGCGAATTGTGCTATTGATTTTATTGGTTTATTATTCATTTTTGCAAACGATTAATCTTTACAATAACACTTTATATTGGTGGGTTTCATAAGGAATGATATAAATGTATATTTGTATATAAATGTATAGGAACGGTTAATTGGAGCTGGGATAAGACTAGCAGAGCCCCGTGACTATAAATTAGGGAATACGCGCTTATAGATGAATAAATATTAATACATGTAATGTTACATTAACCTTTTTAGTCTGCACTGATCTGGAAGTGGTGATTAAACTGGACTGAGACAAGCTAGTTATTATTAGGATTAGTCGGCCTGTTTTAGCGTTTCTGGAAAACAGATTTTTAAGTTTTGGCTGAAATCAAGTCGGTTTTCTCCTCCGTAAAATATAAAATAATTAATTCACATTCCCCAAAACAGATGTACACTTAATATACAAACTTTAAAAATACACGATAAAGACGTCAAGTCAAACTTAAAATAATTGATTATTCGGTTAACGTTATAAGCTGTATATCGCCCCCACGTGGCTGAAAGCTGTTAATCATGTGTTAACATATTTTCTTGGAAGGTCCCGTTTCTTAGTTTCTTGTCGATTAATTCGTCTAGGCCTTCGATTAATTCGTCTAGGCCTTCGATTAATTCGTCTAGGCCTTCGATTAATTCGTCTAGACCTTCGATTAATTCGTTTAGGGCTTTCGAACTCCGTAGACCAAAGTAATTTACTTAAAGCAACTCTGCGATTTTAAATATTTATACCCTTCATATCTGAGGGTCCAGGTTAAGACAATGAAGGTAGTTGGGATGAAACAGTCAGATGTAGAGGAAATACCTGGTCTCACTGTGGACCAGTTCTATTTTGGGACCAGTCCAACCATCACTGAACCCCCCCCCCCAGTATAAATATAATAAATTGGTCTGATGATGGACTGGTCTCGCAATTTGTGGGACCCGTCCATCACCAGACCAGTCTATTTTGGGACCCGTCCATTGTGGGACCAGTCCGACTATCACTGGACCCCACTATGTTGTTGGACCAGACCATCACTGTACCAGTCTATCGTGGGACCAGTCCACCTTTGGACCCAGTCCGTTCATCACATTGTGGGACCTGGCCACCGCATGGTCAGTCCATTGCGAGGCCAGTCCTTTTTACTGGACCCACAGTGAGTGAGTGAGTGAGTGAGTGAGTGAGTGAGTGAGTGAGTGAGTGAGTGAGTGAGTGAGCGGTGGGGGTCCCATTTTCCCACACGGTGTCGCCAAAAATACATTTCCTTGCGGTGCCTAAGAACCATTATCTCGTTATTGTCAATATTTATTGGTTCAAGTCGACTATCGGTTATTTATTTTAGGTGAAGTTATTTATTTTAAGCTACTTATTTATCTGAAAACTTTATAATTTGAGATTTGGAAATTAGTGTATGTCTTTATTAATCTTTACTGAAAACACCGAAACGATAAAACTTGTTTGCACAAATACTTTTTTTAGTCTTTACTGCTTTTCCGGAGACGATAATTACAAATCAAAAAGCTTCCAAATAATTATTGACTTAATTAAAACAACTGTAGCCAATGCAAATACGGTTTAAACATGGCAGCACTTCTGCTAGCACTTCTGGGTTTTAGTGTTTAGGTTTGAACTCCAATCACGAGTGTTTTTTCCCAACATTATTTTTCTACACAGAACGTACAATAAATAAATAAATAATCATATAACAATAAACAGATAAAGAAATTGTAGACTGTTACTGAATTTAAAATGGTATTAGTTTGTTTACATAACATTTGTCTAAATAGAATCTTTAAAAAATACTTTTAAATATAAATATTTCAATTATGATATGATATGACGCTATACAAATAAAATTGAATTGAATTGATAATATGGTATTTTAATTAAAGTGGAATTTTAGTCCATTTATATCCCAGAATGATCAGGTGCGATTGTATGCGCTGATTGGCTGAAAGCAGCGCAGTCAGATTCAGCGCAAAAACATTATCGGATTGAAAATCAAAGAGACGTAGACGCACCCGAACACACACACACACACACACACACACACACACACACACACACACACACACACACACACACTGGGATTGGGACTGGAGAAAGACAGTTTCATGTGATCAATCTCAAGGACAACTTTCAAGGTAAGGCAAGATATTATTATTATTATTATTATTATTATTGTTGTTGTTGTTGTTGGTGTTGTTGTTGTTGTTATTATTATAGTGTAAAACTTATAATAACATGCTCATAATTCATTGTCTACCAATGTATAAACTGTTATTCGGTATTAAATCGCTGTGCTTTTTGTCTGAAGTTTAGTTTTAACAAAATATTTTATGGTTTATTAATAACAATTGGAAGGAATTGGACTTGTACTGCATTCTTGTAATCATGGAAAATGACTACAATGATGGAATACATTTCACAGATCACTCAAACTGTAAGTTACATATTATAAACTGTTTTAAAGTTATCAAAAGTTCGTGATTTCCCCCCAAATTTCTGTTTTATAAACATTTTACTGAATATGCAAAACTTTGAGTCTGTCATTTAGTCATTTTCCTGACAAATATAGTGAAATGAAGACAAGACTAAATTAAGATATGTTATGATCTCAAATAAATATATCTGACGTTTCCATCTTTTTATCCTCTCACAGTTTCACGATGCCTCGTTCGTTTCTGGTAAAAAGCAAAAAAGTTTCTTCTTATAATGTGCATCGTTTTGTGGACGCTGATTCCGAGTATAAAGAAAGCAGCTCAGGTACGTGGATGATGGCAAAGAGTTGAATGAAAGTCTCCATTTATTAAAATCTAAAGCGCAATGGCGGTGGCGTACGTAGTTCGATTCGGAGTTTGCATGTTCCCCCCGCGCTTGCGTGGGTTTCCTCCGGGTATTACGAATTCTTCCCACCATCCAAATACATGTATATTAGATTGATTGGTGAGTCAAAATTGCCCATATTGATGGAATGTGTGTATTACATGGGAGTGGTTGTTGGTCTATTGTGGCCCTGCGATGAACTGGCAACCTGTCTCCCCTGCCTTTCGCCCTATGTGCGCCGGGATGGGCTCTAACAGACACCCGTGGCCCCCGAATAAGGGAATAACATGGTAAGATAGGTGTAAAGATGATTAAATGATTGAATGAATAATGCGCAATGGACTGGGCTATATTTGGGCACTGCAGCAAAAAGTAATATAAAAAAAAATAAAAATATAACCAATTCGTTTCCTACAGTCTGTCATTTTTCCCTTTTTAGACTAAAGTACTATGAAAAGTGTGGGAATTTGTTTCGGGATCACTGCGTAACTGTGCGCGCATCTCGCAAAAAAAACGCAGACCAGGAAAACCCACTCAGGAAAAGTTACCGCGCGCAATTAAACATTTCTTCAAAATCTTTAAGCAAATAGAATTACATTTATATGGCATAGCTAAACCTGGATATCGCATTCAGGCGACCTTTTAAATTCATCACTACTGAAAAATCTGTACATTTACTCGTACTGTTCCTGGGATGAGAGACTAATATATTCTGTTTACAAAGAAAAAATGTATTATTAAGTGTAGTAATAATATGCAGAACTGATTGGGGGGAGGGGGGATGACGCAGTGGTCAAAATGCTGGATTGCTATTAGGAAGAAATGACGTTCGATTCCCAGCACCAACCAGCAAACAATCACCGGTGGGCTCCCAAGCAAGGCCATTAATGTAAAATCGCTCAGGATTTGTTCTATTAAAGCAGACTTGCACACACATCTTTGATTGATCATATGATGCAACAATGTGCAAAATATCAATTGTGGGTTAAGGGCCTTGCTCAAGGGCCTACAGTGGTTGCTTGGTGGAGGTCGTATTCGAACCCGGTCTTTCTGGTATTAGCAGCACCTTAACCACTAGGCTACCACTTCCCAATATAGTATCTTTATTTAATGTATGTTTTACTAAAAGGTGAAATGTTGCATAGAAGTCTTGTTTATAGATCTTATTAGGATCCAATTGCTTATTATATAAATAATTATTGTTATGTAACGGTTGCATATAAAGGTACAAAACATACCTATCCCAGTGACAAGGAAAAACAAGTCATTACTGTATTGTCGGAGAGTGTGTGCTGGAAATCCTTAGATCTTTAGGCTTGAATAAGTGCCTAAAGCTAAATTTATGATTTGTCTGCGCAAAGAATTTAACAATTTATCAGAAGGGACAAATGCCGTTTTTGAGGGAACGATAAGCATTTATTTTTGCTCTAGGCAGAACCACATATGGACTTTATTGTCCAGAAAGCCTGATTAAAATGACGGGAAGGATTATTTGAACATTTTGTTGTATTAATTGGTTAATACTTATGAATACCCATCCAACTTGGTGACACACATGCAAATTTTGACCTGATCTTACATCATACTAGCAAAACCAAAACCAAATCAAGAACCTTAACCAGTCGCAAACCAAATTATTTAATTTTTTTATTTTAGCTTCAGAGCCTCCACAAACAGAACCAAAGGAGTGTGACTCTCTCAAGAGGATGCCACTGGGTGAAGTATCAGAGCCTGCTGAAGTAGACCCTTACTCTTATGTCAAGTGTGAAAACAAACCTGAATGTCCGATCCCTCTGCGTCCTGAGCAGTTAGTTACGGCTGGTCAGCCTTATTACATTTCTGGTAAGTACTATAACTACTCACAAAGAATGTCTCTCAGGGAGGACTGACCGTTAGCATCTCCATGTCTCCATATCTTACTGGCAATCAGAGATCACACTCAGACCAGTTCGTTTTAGCTGCACTCGTGTTTATGTTGCGTTCAGGTATTACAGGTAATCCACCTTAGCTAAACAATCTGAGGTGTCACCAAACACAGACTTCATATTTTTCTCATCCTTAGAGCCTCAGATGGCAGAATTCCCTCCTTACTATAAGCCATCATATGCCTGGGAGACTCTACATTCTTCATATGCCTTCAGGCAGCTGGACTTCCACTCCACTATCCTACAGCACACCAGTAACATTTACGGGTCTGAAATCAAACAAAACCCAGAAGATCTACAGCCTCTAGATTGCAGCACACACTACTCACCTACCTCTGAAACCTACCATTGCATCACTTGTGACAAGGTGAATATAAATAAAGATTATTTTTCAGGTTCATCAGATCCAGTGAAGCAATATTAATGTTGGTTAGAGACCGTAGATCAAAATGATATGAATATTTTGTAATATTGAGGATATTTTTATTCCTTTGGTCTTGTCCAGGTGTTCTCAACTCCTCACGGTTTGGAGGTCCATGTAAGACGATCCCACAGTGGGACCCGACCCTTTGGTTGCAACATCTGCAGAAAAACCTTTGGCCATGCTGTCAGCTTAGAGCAACATATGAACATCCACTCTCAGGTAATAACTCAGCTTTAATTTATTGTCTTGA
This sequence comes from Pseudolaguvia tuberculata, assembly GCA_026260255.1. Classification (NCBI taxonomy): domain Eukaryota; kingdom Metazoa; phylum Chordata; class Actinopteri; order Siluriformes; family Sisoridae; genus Pseudolaguvia; species Pseudolaguvia tuberculata. The sequence continues at coordinate 2,437,386 of JAOTRA010000016.1, forward strand.
TTTCTAAAGGTTAAAGACTTTTTATAAACTTAACAAGGCACAAAAATGAAACAATGACAGTAGGTGTTTATTTAAAATAAATAAAAAGGGGTTGGGTTCTAACTACAATTAATACATCCTAAAAAGTGTGGTTTGTTTACTGTACCCATATTCAGTTTATTTCCTTCCCTTTAAGTATTTTAATTGGTTAATGTTTACAACTCCTCTGTCATGGAAGGCTAAGACAATTCTAAAGGTCCATCGCTTCGGGAAACTAATATTTTTCATATTAAGAGCGCTAATAGTATTAATGTAATAAAAATTATTTTATACAGACCAAAATTGCTACCGCACCCCCTTGCTAAGGGGACATGCAGATTATTTGGTTACATACATAATCTACATCCACTAAGGTGGGTATATTGACCAGATGTAAGGTACTTTAAAGACTACCCGATATAATACAATAGATTTATTTCTGATTATAAAAGTAGTAAGTGGGTATAAAAAAAGAGAACACATTTCTCTATAAGAACATCACATGTTTATCTCAGCTTACTGATGAAATCCATAAATCATTTTTAAAAAGCAATCTTATAGTTCATTAACGTTGTCAGCCTAGATGAATTTATCAGACAAGGAAATCTGGCTGATTTACTTATTTATTGTTTGTAGGAAAGAAGCTTTGAGTGCAAAATGTGCGGTAAAACTTTCAAACGTTCCTCAACCCTGTCCACACATCTGCTGATCCACTCAGACACCCGGCCGTACCCCTGCCAGTACTGCGGCAAGCGATTCCATCAGAAATCCGACATGAAGAAACATACCTACATCCACACAGGTGAGAAAAGTGATAGAAATCGAGGAATCATCGATGCTGCTTTGCTTCCCAGAAGCATATTTCCAAGAGTAACACTGCAACTGATAAATCAAATAAAGGAGCCAAACAAATGTATGACTCATTTGCATATCTGCACACACTGCTTTGCTCTTTGCCAAAGTTTCCTCTTTTGTGGCAGTCCATATCGCTTTCATTGACATCGTGAAAATCTGCACACAAATCTAGTTTGTGTTTATTTTTTATTCCAAGATTTCAATATAAATCTTGCTTCAGGCAAGGCGTTTTAGTACTTTAATGCTTGTTTACCTGAGACTCGTCTTTCAAAATTGGAAACTAAATGAGTGATATTTTCTGTTTTACCCAAACAGGAGAGAAACCGCACAAGTGCCAAGTGTGTGGCAAAGCATTCAGTCAAAGCTCCAACCTCATCACACACAGCCGCAAACACACAGGCTTCAAGCCTTTCGGATGCGAGATCTGCTCCAAGGGCTTCCAGAGAAAAGTAGACCTCCGTAGACACCATGAGAGCCAGCACGGCCTAAAGTAACTGAGAGGAGAGTGGCAGGAAGACCAGGACCTGCGAGACAAAAGAATAATAATGACGCACCTCTAAAATATTACTATTACCTAAAGTAATAATGTGGGCTTTTTTTAATTGTTAAATAAGGTTCCTGGTAAAACTTGTCTTCTTTGAAAGGACTATGATGCCGTTTCATCTACATGGGGCTCTTAATCAAATGTGTTATACAAATAAAATAGCCACTGAAGAAGAGCTTTCATATAATATAAAAATAATATTTATGGGACTTGGACTATTTATGAAATGCTATTTTCACATCTATATCTAAACTGTGTGAATAAATTGTTTTCAAAATCAAACCAGCCTTTCAGTCAATCAGATATGTAACCTTGGAGTGATTTGGCAAATCAAAAGCAGAACATCATATATGTAAATGTTTAAATGTCCGATCTCTGATCCAACAGATGAAGTTGGAAAAAAAATCCTCTTGGAACGGTAAAGTCGTGCAGAGTTTGTTTGTTTTCGTGTGTCCGCCCTGTCAAGGATCCGGATGCTCAGTTCCCGTTGGCTTTGCAGTCGTTTTTTTTTTCTTTTGCCAGAGGCAGTGTGAAAATCTCTGTGCGCTAGAGTGTCCTATAAATGTGTACCTGGAACTCTGGCATGCAAATCACTTGTCAAGCAGGTTTGTAAACCTCAAGAGGCTGGATGATTGGACTTTACAACCTGCTGAAAAATAAAAAAGGGGAAAAATTAGCTTTATCCGAGAATTCCTTTACACTCACACACACACACACACACACACACACACACAGACACACACACACACACACACACACACATACACACACACTGGCTGGAGTAAGTGGAGGGTCTGACCACCAAGAGGGTGGGTCAAGTAAAAGATTCAGACTGTTTGCTTAAAAAAATCCAACATATGTAAATCACATGGGTTTTAGTCCTCTAAGCGATCTGGATGAAACTATTGTGTTAGCACAAGAGCTTTAGTCTTACTGTTGGAGAACGGTAAGAGAGAGATTTTACAGACACTCCCATCACTCCCATCAACCCTGCTTCAGCTGCTTTGACAAACAAATTCTTAATGACACCACAGTACACGCACGGTATTTCTCAAACAAAAGAGACAGTTAGGAAAATCCCACATCAGCACAATGGTTCAGACATTCCGTTTCCTTCTTATGACAGGACTGTCAGTTAGAATTACAATTCTGACAACTAGGATTTTTTTTTTGCTTATATATACAACTAATCTCTTCAAATTGCATTACTAAACTGCTAAGTCCACAGGAACTCAAAACATAAAAAAAATAATATCTTATTGTGGCATGGTGGCATAGTGGTTAGTATGATCTCCTCACTTCAAGAAGGGTTAGATTCCATGTTCTCCCTGCGCTTGCGTGGGGTTTCTCTGGGTACTCTGGTTTCCTTTAACAGTCCAAAAATATGTTCATTAGGTTGATTGTTGAGTCTAAATTGCCCAGTGTGAGTGTGTGTTGTTTGTCTACACGATGGACTAGATCCCTGTGACCTCGAGTTATGGAATAAGCAGGTGAAGATGAATAAAGGAATTTCTGATTGTTGTTGTAACAAAAACCTGGGGTACTCAGGTTAAGGAGACTTATGTCTAGCTGTTAGGCTATAAATTTTAATATATTTAATTATAACAACCTTGTTGGGCAGTGCGGTGATGTAGTGGTTAGCACAGTCGCCTCACATCAAGGTCCCGGGTTCGATTCCCGTACAGGGTATCTTTCGGTGCTGCGTTTCCATGTTCTCCCCGCACTTGTGCTGGTTTCCTCTAGGTACTCCGGTTTCCTCCGACAGTCCAAAGACATGTACAATAGGCTGATGTGTGTGTATGTGTGGTTGTTCGTCTATGTGTGCCCTGTGATGGACTGGCAACCTGCCCAGGGTGTACCCCTGCCTCTCTATGTGCCTTATGTGCGCTGGAATAGCTCAGGCAACTCCCATGCGGTAAGAAGATGAATGAATGAATGAATGAATGAATGAATGAATGAACCATCCTGTTTCGTTTCAGTGAAATATGTACACAGGGTCAACAATTCAAATCAAATTTCCAAATATTGTATTATTAGATAAATTCTTTCTTTCTTCATCCTTTAGCTGTTCTCGTTAGGGGTTTCCACAGCGGATGACTCCTGTGATCCACACATTCGACTTAACTGGGTTTTACACTGGAGGCCCTTCCTAACGCAACCCTCCCCATTTATTCGGGCTTGGGACCAGCACTAAGGTAACTTAAATGGATATTGGGTTAAAAGTGTATAAAAAGGTCTTGTTTTGATTAAAAAAAACCTTCAGTACACGGTTAGATTAAAAAGCTAGATAATTTTGGCATGATCACATGTGGCGTTAAGTTTTACAACATTGCCAGGGGTGTTTTCTTGTTAAAAGTTGCATTTACTAACCGTCTCAACACCTGCATGTTTACGCCATGGCCATGAGTCATGGTGAGCCAGAAATGAGAACTTCTCCATCTGGCACAGAATGTCAGGGATTCGGTTTATTAAAAGGATATGTTTTGCCTTTATTGACAGAGGGATAAAGAGATGAAATGTTGGGGATAGAGAAGGGATGGGAAATGACTCGAGCCCAGAATCAACAATACACACCACAGTGTGTAAAACATTGAACTGCAACAGTGTGAGAGTGGATGTCAGCCAAGAAAAAGAATCTAAAGCTACAGAGGGCAATGCTGTAGATTGGAAGAAGCTGTTTCAATTTCGGTTAAATACTTACAGATACAGCAAAATCTATAAACCAAATTTATGCAGGGGCGGCATGGTGGAGTAGTGGTTAGCATGGTTGCCGCACTACAAGAGCCTGGGTTCATTTCCTGAGGAATCGGTCTATCTGTGTAGAGTTCGCATGTTCCCCCTGCGCTTGTGTAATTTTTTTTCCAGGTACTCCGGTTTCTTCCCACAGTCCAAAAACATGTGCATTAGGTTGATTGGTTATTCTAATTTACCCTGTGATGAACTGGCAACCTGTCTAAGGTGTACCCCTGCTTTTCACTTTATACACTGGGATAGGCTCCAGTAGACCCCGTGGCCCCGAATTAGGGAATAAGCGGGGTAGAAGATGGATAAATGAATTGCATTTATGCATCTTTTTCATGCACTCATAACTATAAAAGATTAAACATATGAGCCAACCTGAAATCAGAGTGTAAGGGTAACCTGACAATAACTATTTTTGGTAGTTAGTAAACAAATCTGTGGTGTCTATGCAAATTTTGATTAATCCAGCATCAGGGTCTACAAGTCGACAGTTACATCCACACCCTGTTGCACATCTATAGATCAAATCAGAATGTCCCACAGGCAGCCAAGTGAAACAGTGTGACAGTTAAGGGGGGAAAAGAGTTAATGCACTAGTTTGGGTGTTGGTAAAGTAAAAAAGAGGGGGGGGGGGGTAAATCTACCTGTGTGTGTAGGGGGTGTTAGTGGCACAATGAGGATTGCATTGACTAAGTCATACCTGTGACTCTGTAAATATTTAAATAAAACAAACAGGGATTGTAGACCCGGTCTGGTGTGTGTAATGTTAGACTGCTTATATGACAGTTTAAAATCTCTAAAAAGACATGGCAGCACTTTTGTGATTTTATTAAGCAAGTGACAATCATGGATCAATCTTGTGTCAGGTGTTGTGGGCAAGGCAAACGTGCCAACAACTGCTAAACCCTCAGGAAACATATCCTGATGTACAAAAAAAAAAACCATACATTGTATGTACATGTTAACTTGTGGTCCTAAAATCCTTCCAGCTAATTAGAACTTATTTCTAACCTCCACAAGTAATACAACAAGAAATGATTTAGATTTTATGAAGAACAAGAATCTGGTTCCATAAACAGGATTATAAAACGAAGATAAAGAGAAACAAGGATGAGGGTAAAATTTGTTTAGCAAATGAGCCATATGCAAACTAGTCTGGCTGAGGTCCTGTTCAAAGGGTGTATTCTTCTCAAGGCAGTCGAACAGGGTTGAGTGCTTATCATGGACTATCTAGGATGTGTGATTAAACTTTTGAAGAAGAAAAAAAGAAACAACAAAAACGTGTAGAAGTCTGTGACTGGGCGTGTAACGGAGATTAACCTTAAATTGCATTGGGGAAGGAACTTTATTTGTCGTCTAGCAAGGGATATCTTATAAGGTGTTTTACTGCTGATCACAAGGTTGTGAGTTTCATTCCAAAGACCACAAAGCTGCCGCTACAAGGCACTTAATCTTTAAATGCAAAATACTATACATGTACATTACATCACAGGGAGCCGCTTTTTGGCATTTTCTATTTTATTTCTATAGTCAAAGTATAGAGTCAAAATCTATACGTTTATTCCCTAATCCAGGGTCACACATACTCCAAACACACACTAGCAATTTTAGAGTCACCAATCAACTTAATGTACATGTTTTTGGACTGTAGGCTTAAACCTCGATACATGGAGAAAACCAAGGCAAATGCAGGGGGAACATGCAAACTCTGCACAGAAAGACTTTTTGCCTGGGAATCGAATCTGGGACCTTCTCGCTGTGAGGTGACCATGCTACAAAATAGACATTACAATGTTAAAATTTGCTACTAGAAAATATTAAGCTCAGTTTTACTTTTTTCCAATTTTTATTAAACAGTTTTATACCACAAACCTGTTCATTTCTTTACGGTTATCTTTGTTGAAATTTAATTCTCCCCAACATCTATTAAGCCACAACATCATTTAAAAATGAAATCAAGCCTGTTCCTGTAAATGAATAATAATAGATGACTAACAGGTTTCGACTTTTCCAAGTTTCAGCGCTCAAACAAATGGAACTGGAACTGGAACTGTTCTGTTAGTGTGTTTTATGAGGGAAATTACATATAGAGAAGATTTAGAGAGTTGTGATCAGACATGGTCAAAAAAAACCTCACAGATTACTGAGAGGTATGGACGGAGAGAAGAAGCACTGAGATGTATTTAAAAAAAAATAAATAAATAAATAAAGCAAGGGAATAACATTTGCTTCGATGTGCAGTGGAAGATTTTTAGTTGACTTCCTGTGGCAGTGGCAGCTAATGTCTTTTTCTGGACATAGGAAACCCATGTAGCTGGATGTCAGTGGGGTGATATTACATGATTGACAGCTACTACGTATGACAGGGTAAGACTTTCTTATTGCTAATACCTATTGGTGTTAAACAATCACCAACAACCAACAACAAATAATTCATTAACGAAGACTTAATAATAAAAAAGAGAATAGATAAGTAAAAGGTCCTAGGGAGAAACGATGAAGAGTGAAATCTGGAGCGTGCAGGCCTCAGAGAACAGAGAAGCCTGTAATGACGAGAGTGTTCTTATCTTGCTCGGGCCAGGCTCTAACGGCAACGCCGGAGCTGTGTTCAGGGAGGAGCTGTAACCAGAGCAGAGAGATAGAACAGTGTGCAAGAGTAATCAGAAAGCAACAGAGCTGCTAAAGACAGATCCTCCTCTAGGCACATACATACACACTAACACCACAGATTGGTACAGTCCGGCATTTACGTTTCCTCCATCAACAAGGCTGGTCTCCTTTTCCGCTGGCGAACTTAACCTCCATGAATAGGAGTAGGAAGCCGCAACACTTTATCTCACTCCAAGAGAAATTTGATGGATGAATGATGGCTTTTACAAAAATACACTTATGTTACTGAAAGCAGCTGTTATGAAGCACACAACATGTGTTTCATGTTTTTATATATTAAAAAAAATATATTATTATATAT
>JAOTRA010000016.1:2448642-2474634 GCA_026260255.1 Pseudolaguvia tuberculata
TATATAAAATACATAATTTATTCTAAGTGCAAAGACAAACAAAAAAAACCTTAAATAAATAGGTATATTTATAAAACTATAAAACTAATGAAGAAAACCCTAATTACTGGTTATTACTATTAATATTATTTTATTATATATAATTTTTTTGTTTAATCTTTGTTTGCAATATAACAATATTCATTCATTCATCTTCTTGCCCGCTTATTCCCTAATTCCGGGTCACGGGGTCTGCTGGTGCCCATACCAGCGCACATAGGGCAAGAGGTGGGGGTACATCCCGGGCGGGTCACCAGGCCATCTCAGGGCAACACATAGACAAACAACCATTCTCCCACACATTCACTCCTATGGACACTTTACAATCACCAATCAACCTGTGCTTAAATATCTTTCTGCTATCAAAGAGACAATGTATTGGATTTATTGTATCAATCAATAAAATATTGAAGCTTTTTATTTCACTTGCCAGATTTCAATGTTTGCAATAGTTATAGGTAATATAATATTTTTAATTGGATTTGAAGCATTTGCCAAGCAGAGATGGGTAAATTGAGCCACATGACTTGACTCAAGTCAGACTTGCTGGACAGATATTCATTAAAGACTTGACATGAGTTTGGACTTGATATAATAATTAATAATTACATTATTATTAAATAAGAACAGTGTTATTGTAAATGTTCTTTAAGTCACTGACCGAAACCTGTTCAGAAGAAAAAGCAGTTAGAAAACCTCATTGACAAACAAGCAAAAAAAGATATTTATAAAAATAATTGTGCTATAACATCAAACAATATAAAACACAGGAAATAATTAATAAAATCTTTGAGCTAATCTCTTTATATATTCTTTTCATTTGCAAAAAATCCTTGCAGAGCAAGTGTATGTAAAGATTTGCTTAAATCTGATGTGATTGAAACTGTGCTGCTCCCTTGTGGACCCATGAGTAGTGACACAGTATTTAAGAAAAGACGAACATTATAGAACAAGCAGTCGGATTTAACACCAGTTCAGAAGACACAATAAAAAGGTAGAAATAAATATCACAGATTAACAGTATATTTCAGTAATTTCAAATGTGGGGTGATGCGGTGCATAGTGGTTAGTATGGTCACCTTACCTTTCCATGTTTGAATGTTCTCTCTGCGCTTGAGAGGGTTTTTTCTGGGTACTTCAGTTTTCACCCACAGTTCAAAAGCATGTACTTTAGATTGATTGATGATTCTAAAGTGATGATTATTGGCAACCCTATTCAGAGAATAACTCTGCCTTTCACCCTATGTGCAGGTTAGAAGATGAATGAATGAAGGAATGAATAAATACATTTTTAGCAACTATAGTAATAAAAATATTTAATTTAGATTTGGGCACCCCTAGCATTTGCCTATTCTGGCTTTGGGGTTTACCCTTTAAATTTCAAAACAACATGGCAACGGTTTGTGTCCTTGCTTCACCTTTTTTTTTTCCCTGAATAATTTTCATCTTTTCTGATTTTATACAGTTAGAAATTTGTACAATAAATGTTCTCTACAAGTGCAATGTTATGTCTTCTTTTCTATGTACAACATTCTCAATGTAAATTTCATAGAAGATCCAGACAGGAGCTTTCAAGGATATGAAGACCCAGCTAGACACTTTTAGAAACAGGATGTTAATGATAAAGTGGCGTAGCCTGTCTGGTGAACAAACACGAACTGTAGCAAACAGTAACTGATTGAAGACTTGGTGTATGAATAGGATATTATTACCATCACATTAACGTGATTGTCTTATTACAAACAGTGTACATTGTGGGTAAGGATAACATAGTAACACTTTATTAAGCTGATATTTGTAGATGGTTTATAACGGTGTATGTTAAAGGTGCACTGATCAATTTTTGCCAAATAATGTTGACCTTTGAAAGCAGCAAAACAAATACGCCCAAACTTCAAAAAGGTTAGTGTTACCATAATGGCTTAAAGATCTTTAGCCCAAATATAGTGTAACTCACGGTGTGGCCAGATTGGGGAGGTTTCCGCAAAGTTTCCTGTTTTAATTGATACAGAAGTATTTTTGTTACAGGTCAAAGTACATTATGAGCTTTATATATTTATTTCAAGATAATGTAATGACTAAGTTTAAAATCTAACATTAAAAATAAAATGACAAATTAAAAAGAAAAAGAATGAATGAAACCATTTTAAATAAGTTATTTATTATACGTCCCTCTCAATTCAAGCCTATCTCTATATTTCAATTTCTTAAACATGTAACAACAAATAACACAATAAATTGGGAATCACAAATCTGGTGGGGGTAATATTCCTACAACGTCACTTCCATTTTGTGGCTAAGATCTATAAACATGGAAAATGCTAAAATAATATTCATTTAAAAACATGATTTGAATCAAAAACAAAAGGCTGATTTTGTGGTTCACAATAAAACACAAAAAAATTTTTGCACCTGTATGAAATGTTTATAAAATAAAAAAAATTATAAACATGCCTGCATGTTAAATAAAAGCACTGAGGATTAATGAAAAGACACCGTTTTTTTTCCAACCCGCATGCTTTGGAACATCTCAGAGACAGAAAAGAAAATGTATTGCAAGGAGCTGTTGTTGCTGAAGATGATGTCACAGAGGACAAAAGCAAAACACATGACACTACATGTAGATATACAGTGTTAGCTAAAGACAAAATGTAGATTTATTACACAAAGACAGCGAGGCACAGCTGTATAAGGAGAGAAAGAAAAAAAGTCTCCAAAAAGACACAATCATGGAAATGACTTGCAAAAGATTCTACAGAAATTGGACAGCAGATCCACAGAGGACGATGATAAACGTGGTCCTTTTTTGCATCCTTTTAGTAAAAAAACCCCAAAAAAAAACCACTTATAAGAGTCCAACTCCCTGTCCCCTACAAACTGCAAAGTGCATTATGGGTATTCTTGTACATCATTCGTATGTGTTTCTTTGAATTGCGTTGCATTGTGGGATACTGAAAGAACACTTATTTCTTTTGCATTACAAAAAGGATAAAAATAGAGGACAAAAATAGGCTGCAGGTCAGGACACAGTGACTATCTGTGGCTTCGGAATGTAAAGTAGTTCAAAGGTCACTCCAGTTTTATATATTAGTATACTTTAGATACTTCCTAACAAGTGATTTCTCTCAAATGAATTGACAAGGCAGTCTGTCTAAATAAAATAAATTATTATTACTCTAAAAGGAAAAAGGGGAAATGGGAAACTTATATACATACATATTTCCACAAAAGGGGTTTCAGATACAATAATAATAATAATAATAATAATAATAATAATAATAATAATTCATACATCTTCTTACCCGCTTATTCCCGAATGTAGGGTCACGGGGGTCTGCTGCGCCTATCCCAGAACACATAGGGCGAGAGGCAGGGGGTACAGCCTGGACGGGTCGCCAGTCCATCACAGGGCAACACATAGACAAACAACCATTCACACACACACACATTCACTCCTATGGACAATTTACAATCACCTAATCTGCATGTTTTTGGACTGTAGGAAGAAACCGGAGTACCCGGAGGAAACCCATGCAAACGGGGAGACTGTAGGAAGAAACCGGAGTACCCGGAGGAAACCCATGCAAACGGGGAGAGCATGCAAACTCCGCAAGCGGAGAGAGCATGCAAACTCCGCACAGAAAGATCTCGGCCTGGGATTCGAACCAGGGACCTTCTTGTTGTGAGGCGACCGTGCTATCCACTACGCCACCGCGCCGCCCAATAATAATAATAATAGGACTGGGGAGTATGACTGTATATATTTTATTCAGTGTATACTGTGACTTGTAGATATATGGGCATGGCTAACTGGTCTGCAGCATAGACCTGTCTCTCCTACCAGTCAGGCTCTGTTATTGGGATTTACATTCTCTCCATAGTTGGATAATTAAAGATGATGTAGTTTTCAGGCATCGGGCATATGTGGGGACAGCACTGGTTTTTACACGGTATTCGAGAAAAACGCATGCGCAGTGGGGAGAAATGTAACAATCACTGACATGTAAATATTTGTTTTGTTGGTTGTAATTTAATCATTTCATGCGATGGTTATTTATAAGATAATGTCTTTTGTTATTCTGGACACAAAAACAGAAGTGTGCCTGTCCAAAAAGCTGCCAGCAATTGAAAATGTTTAGACAATAGCATGTGAAATTTAAGAGAAACACAAAAGCATATCTTTAATATCTGTTCCTATCTAATTAAGAAAAGCAGGATTTCTACTAAAGAAGTATGCAGTGTAATTTATTATTCTAAGCTTAATCCAAGTTTCCATTTCATTTACTATTTATATTAAGGCCCATATAAATAAATTAAAAAAATACTAAAATGAAATGCCCCGTCCAGGGTGTACCCCCGTCTCTCGCCTTATGTGTGCTGGACCCCCTTGACCCCGAATTAGGAAATAAGATAAAGATGAGATGAATGAATGAATATGAATTGTAGTTTTCACTTTTTCACTTATTTAGTATTTGAGATTATTTATAGTGTAAAGCCAATTTCTGTTGATTTTCTGGAATACCTATTTATTTAAATAACTATATTGTGAAATATATTGTTAGCCTAAAATAGAATTACTTGTACCGGTAAAAATAATTTTGGTCATACTGCCCACTCCTAATAATAACAAGGAAGGAATGCACAACTGTCTAAAGAATGTTCAACTATTGCTCACAATAGGCATAATAGACAAAAATATTAATAATGGAACAAAAACTGCACTTTTTCGCTAAAACAATAAAACTGACAAAGGATCAGTGTTCTGTTCTTCAAGCAGTTATCCCATCAACTGAACTTCTCTCCAACACAATGATCACAAAGAGATCAAAGGCGCTTGTGTCTGATCATACTGTATTGCTTTCAATAACACCTCAACATGATAACGCTCAGCATTTGGTCAACTTATATCTAATTATATTAATAACCTAACTTAAACATGATGTGAAAGCAATAAAAAAGCACTAGGGTTAAGCAAACATCTTGAAACTTGAAACTAGCAGCGATACTGGAACACTGGAAATGAGCACAGTCTCAGGAATGATGCCATAAGGAACTATTTGACAGCAGCAGCAGAAATGCAGTCAGGATCTATTACTCAGGAAAAGTTAGGAAAAGAAAGAGGAGGTGGCTTGAACTACGCTGGATGACTGGAACATGTGCAAGGAAACAGGACACAAGGATACACCTCTGGTCAAGAGTCTAACTTAGTTCCTGCCAGGACGGCAAAAGTAGCAGAGCGAAGTACAAACATTCAGAAATCACTACGCCGTGTCAGAATGCTCCGGAAAGAGAGTATATATGATCCATGTGATCCACAGGTGCCCTTCAGTGGCTGCTTGTACATCTCATGAGAGGTCTGGACATTCCTGCTAGCGTCCAGCAGGGGTCCCTCTCTCTCTCTTTCATCAGTCCAATAATAAAGTTCATCTTGCTTAACCAGGCTTTATTCTAGACCTCCGTAGAAAAGAGTATGCTCTGCCTCTTACTGTCCGGTGTAGGGATAGTCTCCAGTTGGAGGAAGTACAGCAGGACTTGTACCTACCACATAATTAGAATCAGGTATGAGTCAATGACATCATGTAGGTCTCTTTGTAAATAAATAATCGCTAATTAAACATTTACAAAAATATTGTAGGATGCGTTGTTTTTTTTTCTATTTCTTTACCTGGGACATGACCTCGAGTGACCAGCTGTCTCCCATGCTGATGGGCTGTGTAGGGTTAGTGGGTATCTTGCTGTCTTTTTCGGCCGGGCGAAGCAGAGTCGGTCCAAACACTGTGGCCAGGTTGTGCAGTGACATCTTATTCACACTCTCCTTTTCAGCAATTCTGACAAAAGGGGGTAAGTGAAGAAGACATTAGTTCATTAATTTGACATTATTAACATGAAGCATCGCCAGTCACCATGTAAAACAAATGCTGCTTATGACTCAAAAATCACCTGAGAGAAAAACCAACAAGTTCCAATGCTTGCTCATGTTTTTATTTTCATCTATTCATTTTCTTACCCGCTTATTCCCTAATTTGGGTTCAGCTGGTGCCTATCTCAGCTCACATAGGGCGAAAGGCGGGGGTACACCCTGGACGGTCCAGTCCATCGCACAGCCACACAGACAAACATCCATTCACACACACATTCACTCCTATGGACAATTTACAATCACCAATCCACCTAATCTGCATGTTTTTGGACGGTGGGAGGAAACCGGAGTACCGGGAAGAAACCCACGCAAGTGCAGGGAGAACATGCAAACTCCGCACAGAAAGATCCCCAACCTGAGATTCGAGCCCAGGACCTTCTTGTTGTGAGGCAACCGTGCTATCCCCTACGCCACTACGTCCTATGTTTTTATTTTATTTAATGCACATTAGCTGTTTAAGAATTTTTCATAATCAAGATATAATTCCCTTACTATTCATTAACATTTTTAATTTCACAGATTTTTTTGTTTAATAAAGAAAAATAAAAGTAAAAGCATTTCTAGACTGGTGTCAGTCTGCAGGTTTACACTTATATAATGGAAAAGGATTTTTAGGCCAACCCCAATATGAAATATTTCTAAAATGAATCTGTAATTTTTATTTTAGAATTTACACAAACATGAACACTATACTACACCTATTTTACTAGATTCCCTTAAAAATTTAATTAAAAATTGTAGGACAATATACATCTATAAAGATATAACCTGCATTTAATGAAAATATTTTTACCTCTTCAGGTGATCCAGGAGGAACAAGAAGGTGACCAGGTTGGGTTCAGGAAGTGACAGCAGCAGGTTGAGCATGCAACTCTCTTTAGCCACACTGTCAGATAGAGCTACACACACACACACACACACACACACACACACACACACACCCTCAGCATCACAACATCTAACATAAAATTAACAAAGACTTGAAAGCTGTAAAAAACCAAACAAACAAAAACAACTAACCAATGCCTCCAGCAAAATTGGGATAGAGTTCATCAGTAAAAAGCGGCTCTGGAAGCTCACGGAAATAAAGCTTCAGTGTTCCAGCAATGGCGTTGACATCCATCTCGCTCATCATTACTGAGACATCCTTATTATCTGTGTATTTGAAGCGAAAGAGTGTGTGTAAGAAAATGACATAAGAAATAGGTACACAGCCAAACACAAGGCTGAAAATGATACAGCTTAATAATACCTCAGCAGTCAAATCATCTCTGAATTAACAGTCGATATCTTTGCAAATATAGTTTGCATATTTATATTTACTATAAAAACACTGAATAAAGGTTTAATGGATGTATATGGAGAAAAGTACACTGACCCACATGTGTTTTCTCTATTTTAATTCTATTTCTCTTGTTGATTATTAAAATTATTTTATTTTGGTTTGGTTCTCTTTTAACCCGACATCCTACAGTATCACAGCATTAACCTATCATACAGGTTTTTGGATTGTGCGATGAAACTGGAGTACCCAGAGTAAAACTACACAAGCATAGAAAGAACATGCAAACTCCAAACAGGAAGTGCCTGGGAACCCGGCCCTTTATGCGGCACAAATGTCCGGCATCATGGTAAGTGGTGGTGGTTAAGGAGTTGGACTGAAAAAAGAAAGACCGGGGTTTGATTCCCAGCTCTACCAAGAAACCACTGTGGGCCCTTGAGCAAGGCTCTTAAGCCACAATTGCTCAGTTATACAAAAGAGATAAAAATTTAAGTTGCTCTGGATAAGAGCATCTGCCAAATGTAAATGTGAATTTACACCTCTGCTTAATGCGCTTATAATCCGGTACACCTTATGTATGGAAAAGTTCATTGATACAGCAATGGATACCTTATAATACCTAATAATTGTGCTTGAACATATGGTACAAGATAATTTAAATACAAAATATCTAAATAAATCTACAAGATATTTGATCGAGTTCATACTCACTAGTGTCAAAGGCAGTTTTAAGAGCCTGAATGTCAGTGGCGACTCCCGAGACTCGATAGATGCCAACCTCCTCCATCCCTCTCCTCTCGATTTCCTCCAGACATTGTCGGACAATGTAGGGAACCTTTGAACGCTCCCGTCTGATTGGTTTCATTGGAACAGTATTATTTTTTACGACAGATAACATGATGCATATCAATGTTGGGCAATAACACTGCTAGGGGAAATTTGCAGGATAAATAATGTCAGCAATAAATTTGCAAGTGAATTTAAATCTGGATGTAACTTTCAAAAGGTAATTGATTGATTATATTGTCAAACGTGACATGGACAGATGAACCGTTTACTCACTTGGTTACGGTGGAGATATTCACTCCGAAAACTCCAGCCTGTTTACACAAGGACGTTCTCTTCAGGCTGAATTCTCTGCTTGTAAACTTCATTGATAGCTTTAATTCAATCTATAGCATGAAAAACATCAGTGATGCACTCGTTAATAGTATTTAAATGGAATAAATTAGATTCTCTTTTAGGCTGCATTTACATTGCACATCTATCATGTGACCTTATCCAATGTGGCAAGGATCGGATATGACTCCGGATATGACAGTGTAAGCAAATAATAAAATCACATGGATTCCGATAATATTTTCAGTTCAAATTCAGGCTTCAGTCGTTTGTGGTAATTAATTGGATACAAAATGGATATCTATACTAATGTGTGCAGTGTAAGCAGACAGATCAGATTTGAATGAATTTTTTTTCCACTGTAACAAATGAGTTCCACACCAAATATAATTTATAACTAACACATTATAACTATGGCGAACAGAATCACCAACCAATCTAATGTGCATGTTTTTGGACTGTGGGAGGAAACCAGAGTACCCAGAGAAAACCAACACAAGCGCGGGGAGAACATGCAAACGCCACACAGAAAGACCCTTGGGAATGGAACCCTAGACCTTTTTGTTGTGAGATAATCGTGCTGACCACAACGTTACCACGGCGTCTTTGTATATAAACATATATTTCAAAAGTTTTTTGACATGATAACAGCCATAATATTTTTTGATCATTGCTAATAATATTTTAATGCTGACACGGCATGGTAAATGTTTATGGGAAGCCTTAAATAGTGACATATACATTATAACACAGTTAGATATGCTTTTTTTGCACACTTAGCTTTTGCAGTTGGGGGTCAGAGTGCATGCTCAGCTATGATACAGAGCTTTTGGTGACTGGAGGGATAAAAGCCTTTTTCGAAGGCCCAACAGTGACAAACTGGCAATGCTGGAACTTGATTCCCAATATTCTGATCAATAAGCATTTGAGCTACCAGAAATGTGTATGTGAACTGTACAGTACATACATAATGAACACTCACTAGTAAAAATGAACTAATTAACTGTATTGTAGTGCGGTGGCGTAGTGGATAGCACAGTCGGGGTCTTGGGTTCGATTCCCCGGGCCGGGAATCTTTCTGTGCGGAGTTTGCATGTTCTCCCCACGCTTGCGTGGGTTTCCTCCAGTTTCCTCCCACAGTCCTAAAACATTGTCCATAGGAGTGAATGTGTGTGTGAATGGTTGTTTGTTTATGTGTTGCCCTGCGATGGACTGGAGACCCGTCCAGGGTGTTACCCCCGCGCGCTGGTATAGGTGCCAGAAGACCCCCGTGACCCCAAATTAGGGAATAAGCGGGTAAGAAGAAGAATGAATGAACAGTGTCGAACATGTAAATATTTCTCAAGAACATGTCTAATTACTTGTTTATGAGAAGGTTAAGTCAGGGTTATGACACAATGTTGCATAGTAACATAAAACACAAAAAATCCTAAAATCTTTTTTTCCTTAATTGTGAGGGGATAGCTTAGTGTTGAAGGTAGGGCATACCCCGTTCATAGGAATAACAGTCCTCTGCCAGTCTTTACCCTGAAGCATTTGAGAGTCAAGCTGATAAAACAAAAAAAATTATTCACATTTATACAGTATTTAAAAAGTATTATAAATATATATTGTACAGAATATACTGTTATTCCCTATATATTGTGGAATAAACTGGTTTTTTTTAATTTATTTATTGATGCAATAAGGTTGTTTTTTTTTTTACTTTAAGCTAGATCAGGCCTTCATCTTTGACTAAAAATTCTTGAGAAAATTCCTATATGAGGTAAATTACCAAGTAATGTGTCATACAAAAGCAAAATACAATATGGCTATATCGTCATACCACAATTTGTCCTTTGCCGATAATGCGGTCTGTGCTCTCTCCATCCTCTTTGCTCGTTTTGGTTTTGTTGTAACTTTTGTCATAGCAAAGCAGCCTCAGCATCTGAGAGCCTTCAAGCTCAATCTCAAACTCCTGAGGAATAAAAAAATTAGTTGTACAGCTTGAAGTGTTTATGTACTGTAAGTGCAGGATGGAATGCTCACTTCGTTCCATTTTGGCTCTGTGGTGTATCTGTACACTCGTGTCTTGGCTTTGTTCACAAATAAGCCGAACGAATCAACTTCCATTGTGCAGTAAAGATCTGGAAAAAAGAATTCACTGAATAAACACACACTGATAGGAAATTATAACAGTCACAATATAAGTTCAAGGAAAAATAACCAATAATCTCTGTTTTACAGGATATACCATAATACCATAATAAAATTTTCCATCTAAAAGAGGTACTTACTTAAGCTCTGCTTTAGTCCAGACGCAGAATGAATGATAACATTCAAAAAGCCATAAAGTCCAGGAGACTCATCATCTGGGTAAGGACACAAATTACACCATTGCATATTACACATGATTATTTGATACTCATACTTTTAGGCACAGTAAAATTCTTTTTTTGCATATATCTTTGTAAGGTGGGGTCAGAGAGCAGGGTCAGCAATGAGGTTGCTCAAGAACCTAACAGTGGCAGGCATGAACTCAGGTCTTTTGATCAACAACCAGCACCGTAACCATGTGAGCCAGCACTGCCCAATTATACCATATATACAATATACCACATCTGGTCGGAAAATTATATAGAACGTTCGGGCAAGGGGTCTCTTTCTGTGTGGAGTTTACATGCTCTCCCTGCACTTGTGTGGGTTTTCTCCAGGTACTCCGGTTTCCTCCCACAGTCCCACAAACATTTACATTAAGTTGTTTACATTAAGTCTGTGTGTGTGTGTGTGTGTGTGTGTGTGTGTGTGTGTGTGTGTTTGTCTATGTGTGGCCCTGCGATGAACTGGCGACCTGTTCAGACGCTACTCCTGCCGTTCACCCTATGTGTGCTGGGATAGGTTCCAACAGATCCCAGAATTAAGAAATAATCGGTTTAGAAGATGAATGAATATGTTAATATATAATCATCAGGCGTTTAATAACAAAAGGGTTTTTACCTTCTTTGTTGACAGTCAGAGGGATGTGGTGGACAGTTTGGAGTTTCACACAGGAATTTGTGAGCATCTGCAGCTCCATGGAGGTCAGAGTCACACTTTTAAAGCCTGATGAACAACCCAGTGTCAAAAATGTTACATGTATGAAGAGGTTAATATTGTATTTGTTGTGAGGAGCATACAGACGATGTTGCTGCCTACATTTTTTTTGCTGTTCACGAATCAAATCCTTCCAGTCGACACGCTCATAATCGGAGGAGATCAGGAACATGTAGCTCTGAAAGAATTTGATGAGAAAAGAAAAAAGGTTTAGTGAGTCATACCTAATTGACAGTGACAGTTATTAGGAATAAGTTATTTAAATATAATATGACCCAATTAATAAAAACTAAAAGGTCTGTCTTCCAGCTACCAACTATGACTAGCAGCTATTTATTAGGATGTAAACTAGCCAGTGATGAAGTGTATTACCTTGCCATTTCTGTTATGCACTCGCAGCGGCATGTGAGGAGATGTTAGAAGCAGCAGGGACTCCTGTTCGGACAGCTTTTTTTTCAGCCTATCTATGACCTTTGAACCCTTGTTGGCTCTCTAATGGAAATAAGAAAAGTGGAATTTATCAGAATGAGCATTTCTACATCTATCCTGAACCAAAATCTTCCAAAAACAGCAAGGGTCATCTTAATGAGCAGAGTTATTAGTACCTTCTCCCTTTGAATCTCACTCCTGAGGGAAGAGATCTTTGTTTTGACAGCATCTAGATCTTCATCTGGGACCTGCGGGATCGGGACAGGCTCAGTCTCCTCCATGGCCTGGAACGTCAGATCTGACAGCGGAATGTACCATTTACAGTCGTACTGTTGACTCTTCCTAGAAAGGAATAAAGAGAAAAAGGATAAAAATAAAATGTAAAATACAGTGAAGATCTAATGAGTCCAGTTTACAGACTAATGCAACGATTTAGTTTCTCAACCTCTGAAATATAAAACAGCACCATAGTAAGTACCATGTAAGACCAAACATGTAGATGAACAAATTGTATTCAGTCTGCTTTTTAGCTTGATTGTACTCTTACCCGCCAATCTGTTTCTTGAGCTTGGCGCAGAGCAGCAGGTCAGTGAAGAGGAATACGTGCCGCAGCTTTCTTGCTCCTTCCACCAACTCTACCATGAAGCTGTCCTTCAGCAGCTGCCGGTTCTGAACACAAAGAATAATCAACTGTACACAGCATACATAACGGTATAATAAAAGATAGAGATGGTTCGCATTTATACAAAACATTTCTAATATAAAATATTAACAAATCATAAATATTTAATTTTGATCATCTTTGCAACTTGCTATATACTTAATAGAAATGGTTTAATATTTACAATTATTTACCAGAAATATATTATAATGAATATTTTAGGCATGTTATAATGATATATATAATTATGTCATAAAGGCTTTGAGCTCCCATTCATTTACATGTTATATTTCTGACATTTGGCTCCTATCCAGAGCAACTCACATATAAGGTTTAGGGCCATGTCAAGGGGCCAGTAGTGACAGCTTGGTGGTACTGTGAACCAATAGTTCAACACCTTAATCACTGAAACGGTTTATTAAAACACTATGCCATTAGATGGCAGTCTTGGATTTCTGTCCTCAGCAACCAAGACTCCTAAAAAGCAATTACCTCACAGAATTTTGGGAGCCTTTGTGTGATCATGAGATGAGCTCATGTGGCATTTATAAAGCAGGTAAACCCGTGAGGATCATCAGCTCATATAAAAGAACCCAAATCCAAAATGAGTGGCTAACGTGTGAAAGTGAAAACGGGTCCTCACAGACAAACACAAACACGCATACACACGGCCTTTGGCTATTTTTTTTTTTCACAGCAGCACTTGCACAACAACACGTCATCCCTGCAGTAGGGAAACAAAAGGTGACATCACAAACAGATCCTCCAATAGGGTACCGCTACCTGCCTCTTTTCCAACTCAGCAGTCAGCCCCCACCCCCACACACATTTTTTAGACAGTATGTCATCCAGTCTTCATCAGCACCGGAACACACAGCTACTGTATGGCACATGCACACACTCAGCCACTGATGTGTGCAGGGCAGTGATGTGTGTGTTTGCAGCTATGCCAGGCGGATGGTGAAGTGAGAATACACACAAACACAAACATATATATTTATTTATAGCACGCATAAGGAGCATGGCAGATGTGTTGTTCAAACACAAAGCTTGTTGATAGCCTAATTTTACTTCAGCACCCAGGCGGCCTAATGAGACCGAACCGTTCCAACTGGCAAGTAAGAGAAATGAGCATGAGTCTAAAAGCCTTTTGCTCCCACTAACCACCAAGACACACAATTAAAGTGTTTCAACTATGGTTGCTGAATAATTGAGGGAGAATTATAAAAATGATCAAGCTTTCCTTTGGCTTTACACGTTCCAGTGAGAATAATGGAAAAAACAGTTGTGTTACGGTGAGAAGATAAATCTGACTGCTAAACATCTGAACAATATTTAAAACACACAAGTTACATAGCGCTGTTAAATGCTAGATCCTGATTGGTTGTAATACATTATTTCTTTTATAGTAACAGTTTCAGAACTAAATAAGCTCCAAATAAGCTTTATCCCGGTATCATTCCTATCCAATCCTTCCTAGACCTAAAAAGTCTTCATCACTTACTATCAGTCAATAAACCAAAATCCTTCTGGAGGACTGAGATTAAAATCAGTTGTAAAAAAACATGATGTTATTGGCATCTGACTTAAGAACGTACGGCTATTCATAGAGCCCACAGTGAGTCTGATGTGACTTAGAGCGTAGTTACACACAGAATTAAGGTTATGGCAGCCTCCATTTTCAGCAATCCACCCTGTTGTTTAAGAGCTATTAATAAGCACCCCGGACCAAACAATGGAGGTTGTGCAACTAAAGCAGTGCTTAATTCAATTTTATTAACTAGATTTAAGTTTGTCTATGTGTGGCCCTGCAATGAACTGGCAACCTATCCAGGGTGTACCCCTGCCCTTTGCCCTATGTTTACATTTACAGCATTTGGCAGACGCTCTTATCCAGAGTGACATTTGATGTCTTTTTTTTTGTACAACTGAGCAATTGGAGATTAAGGGCCTTGCTCAAGAGCCCACAGTGGTTGGTATCGAACCAAATAGGTTTGAATGGGCTCCAGCTGGAATAGGCTCCAGCAGACCCCCGTGATCCTGAATTAGGGAATGCGCGCTTAGAAGATAAATAAAACAATGAATAAACTAGATTTTTTAAAAAGTTACTTATTTTTCTTCATGCTTCTGTATCTCAAAAGCTACTTAATGTGTTATCAGTCATACTTTAATCCATGAAAAATTTATTACAGAATTTAACAGGATGTCTTTGCCATATTTATGAGCACTGCGCACAAGCAGCATGCTGTAATCGTTTCCATCCAGGGACACGACGCCCTAGTTTCTGCAAGCAGTGTTCATCAAACCAGCTGTCTCTGCACATCAGATGACATTTTCCTAAACCCTCCCTTTACGGAAAAGTGACAAAAGAAGGCTTTCTAAACTGCAAGCACTCAAACTGTAAGACTCGAACTGTGAGACAAACCTATTAAAGGCAGCTTCACATGCAGCACAATAGCAACCCTCATTAAAATAGTAGGTGTTTGTAAGTCCTGTACAGAATTATTTTGGGTATTGAAATCATTATTTTAAACAAAATTGCCTCAAACCAATATAAAATGTTGCATACATGCAGGTTCATCTCAAAACATATTACTGAATATTACAATTTATTGTCTGTCAGCCAGAATCAGCAAAATGTAAAGAAATAAAGGACTGAAATATTGCACTCTATGTTGGAGATTACATTCCCCTGTCAAGATAGAAGCGCTGTTAAACTTGTGTACAGCACTTAATTTGCTTTCATAGCGAGCAAATGCATAATAATGTGTGGCCTAAATATCACAAAATTAAATATCCCAAAATGTGTAGAATTATGATGAAAGTATGTATGTTTAAAGTTCTAAACTCACAACCAGCTAAAATAACGTAACATTAATGCTCTTACAAATGAAATGATGCCACTGACTAAAAGAAGCCAGTGCTTCTAAAGAGAAACATGCTTCTTCATTTGCATTTTAATTAAGTAACTTCCCATTCCCCCACGTGGCCAGGCATGGGGTTGTGAAGCTCGGCTCCATGTCCATCATAAGGTCTAATCTTGCTCATTTTCGGTCTGAATTACTACCAGGCTACGATATACGATAGCAGGGACATTCAATGACCACTAACAAAAAAGCTTGCATCTGGTTAGGTGAAATGTAGTCAAACAGCCTGATCCAAGCATCTTAAACAAGACAAAGAGGTCCAGAACAACCAAGAGATTTACACCAACCCCCTTCATGTACACATCAATATTTGATTAGCAGTTTGCTCTTGCTCTGCCAGAGACCACATAAGGGTTTGTGATTGACTGTGTTTGTGTATGTAAGACTTCTCATGAGATGGCCGCATCATGAATAATAAATGTGACAAGAGAAGTGTTGGTGGTAGTGATGGTGGTGAATGCCAGAGCGAGATGGCTCATTGAGTGAAGAGCAGAGTGTAATGTGCCTTAAAGTCCATCAACCAGTGATTCTTCTGACACTTCTACAAGTATGGGATCAGCAGTGTCTGTTTTTAAAATTAAAATAGACATGTCTGTATGTGTGTTTGATGTTCCTATCTCTCTGGAAGATCTGATCTGTAATTGGTTGATCTCATGACGTTTCAACAAAGACACATCCTGCCTCGCTGTTGATATCCTGCAATATCACAGTGACTGGAGATCACTACAGTCTGTTACCAACCAAGTAGAAGCATTTTAATACTATTTTAGACAGAGTCTACTTTTCCGCATACTCACCTCGCCTTTTTTCACAGTCATGGACTGGCGACGGGGTGTGCTTTCCTCGTTGATGCTAGACAGAAAGTTCTGTGAGATCCGCAGGGCGTCTTGAAGGAGGGGATGATCCAGATGGCTTGAGGGTGTGTGCTTAAGCAGGTCCTATGACACACATACCTTGATTAGAATCTACAATGTTTATTATGGATAGCAAAAATTTCAATCCTGTGATAAGCAAACAAGTATAACTTACATGTAAAACTAGTGTGCTTCTTGTTACTCTGTCCACGGGTTTATAAAGGAGAGCTGACACACACAGACATACAGACACACCGATTATTAAACAGAACAGCTTTTCATTGCAGAGTCTTTTTCAAGTTTGCTAATAATATCAATTATGAAACCAAATTACAGGGAAAATTGATTAATTTCGACTGAATGCTCTGCTGGCGTTGATGACATCAAGGCAGGAGACTGGGTGAAACTGTACAAGGGTCTGCGATATAATATATGTATATTTTAAATTTGTGAATTGCTCCATTGCTTCTTACTTTCCAGTGAGAACTTGGCAATTTGATCCTTGCACTCTTTGGTACTTCGGACTTTCAGGTTCTAAAGAAGTAAAATAAGGCATAATCATAATCAACATGCAGAGATAAACAAACACAAAACCTACTTTCATTCATTCATTCATTCATTCATTCATTCATTCTTCTTACAGCTTATTCCCTAATCCAGGGTCCGGGGGAGTTTGCTGGAGCCTATCCCAGCCCACATAGGCTGAGAGGCAGGGATACACCCTGGACAGGTCGCCAGTTTATCGCAGGCCATTTAGAATCACCAAATCAACCTAATGTACGTTTTTGGACTGTGGGAGCAAACCCTCGGAAGAGCGGGGAGAACTCCACACAATAAGATCCCCAACCCAGGAATCGAACACAGGACCTACTTGTTGTTAGGCAACCCTGCTAACCACTACGCCACCGTGCTGCCCGAAAACCTAATTTTGTTATAATAATTCACAACTTTGCCTGTCACACCAATACCCAGCTTTACCTTTGAATAGCAAATGGGTGTTTTTCTTGCAAGCACAATCTTTAGGATTAAATATAAAAATGTCAACAACATACTTTTACATTTACATTTGGTAGATGCCCTTATCCAATGCAACTTGCATTTAATCTCTTTTATACAACTGAGCAATTGGGGGCTCTGGGGGCTCTTATCAAATTAAATTTAAGATACTAAGCTTTTGTTTTGTTTTTGGTGTATTTTGCTCTGTCTACACCTTCTTGCATAATATTTCTAGTGAATGAATTAGCCAATTCACTGTAAACTGTGGCTACATACAGTTATTTTATCACAAGCTTATGACTCTAAATCCCACGCAACACTTTGCCTCTGCTTTTCTCTGCTCTCCAATCCCATTAAACACAATTATCCCAACATTTAGCTAATGGTGGTGTCAGGGGACTGGAAGAACCAGGCTATATGAAGTATTAGTTGGCATGACAACGCTTTATAGGGAGGGGTTGGAATGGGCTCAAATGCGTCAAAGTAAAAAATAAATTCCTCCTAACATTTATTTGGCCATACAATTTAATGCTACGTCCATGATTGTTATATTTCAGGTGGGAAGCCGTTTCATGTTTGGAAATTCAGGGGTGCTGTGTAAAATATATCTGAACTTTTTCCTGCTTAAAGCTCAGAAAAGGAACACAGCCTTACCTAAATAAGTCTGAAAAAAGACCTTTTATTTGAGAGCCGTTACCTCAGAAATCTCAGCGAATTGTGCATTGGCCTGGCAGCATTTCTCTGCAGTCTCCACAGCAAGTTCATAGTTGTCCACAAATGCCCTATACACACCAAGCTGGTTGGCCTATAGGTGGAAAAATCATTTGAATTCATTATGATTAATATGGTCTTCATTGTGGTTAATTGTTTGTGTAGGTGATTGACTTTATAGCACTGTTAGAAACATAAGCATTACATTTGCTGTTGCCTTTGAACCACCAGACATAACACCAATACTACCTGTACTAAAAAGCTAAAACTTGTAAATCTTAACTGAAGTAGAAGGGGAAGGTAAACACGTCGTAAAATATTTACCCACTTTGAGGTTGTATAAATGCAATCTTTTTCCATTAAAAAATTGAATGGGAAATAAAAAACGCAGACCTTGAACATAAAAGAGGGATTTCCAAAAAGCTTTTACACAATTTTTGATAAAAAACAAAGATATTTCTGTTATATATTACTGTTTCTGTTGTTATTTCTAGAAAAAATTGCTGTAGAGTGATGTAGTGTGTGAAACAAAGCTGTAACAAATGCTCCATGTATGGACATTCCCAGGTGGACGGATGAATCAGACTCATCACAATCTGATCCGCTGGGCCACCACTGAGCTCAGCTGCAGGGCCTGGAGCACTGAGTCTCAGGGCAGCTAGAGCATTTAATGGGTATAACTGGCACATCTAAAAAAAATGTATTCACTCACAGAAACAGGGCTGCAATTCATTGCTCTTCATCTTAAAGGGCTAATCCTCTAACATAAATGTAGACGATAAAGAGCTTCAACTATTAGACTATGTCATTGAGCGCGCGTGTGTGTGGTGATGGAGAAAGAAAACTAAAACCATCTGCATTGCTTCACTAGCCAGTACCAGCTGCAGAGTCAAATGCCAAGAAAGGAGCTACAATCAGACATCCTTTGTATTAGTGAAACTAATAACATTCATTATGTTTTAATACATTTTTATGTACAAAAATAGTTCCACAAACTATGACCAGACATTTCCTTTTATATCCTCTCAAGATTACACATTGTATATGAACCCATTTGTCAGATTTAATCTTAGAGAATATAAAAATATATGATTTACCACGTAAAAAAAACATCTATTTCAGTTTAGCTAGTATTAGTTAATATTCGAATTAAAATTATAATTCCATTCAAAAGTAAGAGCTAAAAAAACGTTTAAACTTCAGTCACATCAGTTCATATTAGCTGGAAAAATAGTAAAGCTAACAAACATAAAAGTTAATTTATAAATGTGTACGTTCCAAAAACTGTGTCCGCAATTCTACCAGAATAAAAGCTTTAGCTATCTCTAGTTACTACTTCCAGGAAGCATTAGAATTTGTTGATAGCTCTATGAAAATCATTTGAAAACAGCTTTCTTAACATTAGCATTAAAGCTTATTAATGCTTATTTACATACTTTTACAGTAAAAATTCTGTCAGATGAGCGTATTCTTTCTAGCTAGCTAATAAATATCTGTATCACAGGTACATGCTAACGTTCATGTCCTCTTTTTTTTGTGCTTAAGACAAAATAAACCTTATAAAAGAAGACATGTTTAGGCCCTTATCTAACAACCTTTTATTTATCAAATGAGCAGTTTAATCAAAGGTTAAGGGTCTTAAATTTATTCCTAATTCTCAAGTTAAAAAGAAAGGTTTTGTTTGACTTCTAGATCAAAATGTTCGATTTTCAGCGAATCTCATTTCCATAAGCCACAAGTTTCACCTTGTCCTGACCCAGCATGTCTGGCCCAACATTGCTCTAATTCATCCTCCAAAACCGAACTCCAGCTAAACTATTTCCTACTGTTACTGGAGGGCTGAAAGCAAAATTAAATTAGAAAGCATCCCGAATCCCATCCCTGCTCAGTAGGAACTTCTGCTTCGGGCCAAAATCAATGTGTATCACAGGTCTCGAGAACTTCCTCTGTGATAATCTGTTTAGGATACCAATCAGAGCATGTGGCTGTGTAGACTTTCTGACTAAGTCTGCTTGGAAATGAATGTAATGAATATGGCAAAATGCTTACTTTACTAGTCATACTGGAATGTTTGTAAGCCCACTTGTGTAAATAAGGATCAGCTTGGGATGAAGATAAGCAAGACAAAATCCTTTTTAGCTAATACAAATACACAAACACACATGTACAGGCACACAAGCGGCAACAGCTGACTATGAAGGCTGGACAGAAAACAGACAGCAGTGCTATCTGCTGCTGACACAGGATGCTTTCATTGTGTATTCCACCTTCACAAAACGCTTTGTAACGACAGGAACATATGGCACACATTTGCACAGAAACGACCTATACAATGTGTGCAGAATGCTAAATTGTTGACCGCAATCAGCGTGAAAAGTATTCAGATTGAAATCAGTCACACATACACCCAAACTAAACTTATAAATACATAAATATAAAATCAATATTTAGCAGAATTTGCCCTAAGCACTGAGCTTTCAGCATCTACAGACAGAGCGAGGGTCAAAAAAGAAAAGTAGACATCAAAATAGCGAGTTCAGGGAATTTGCAGTCCTTGTGCTCCATGACTCTATTAATAGGCATCCTCTTGAGACACAAAGAGGTTTGTTCATCAGAGCTGCCTGGGTGAAGAAGTGCCATAGTACTACACACAATCCACCGTGTATACTGTAGACACAACACATACTACACAACACAAAGTTCTATTTCTTAAGTATTTTCCAGAATGTTTTTTAAAACTTGGATTTAGTCCCAGTGGGTTGTGGAAGAACAGAATCTATTTGAGTGCAAAAAACGCTCAACTAAGATAACTTTGTTTGGGCACTTTGAATCAGATCCACAGAAAGAGAATAAGACTCACTTGTTTTTGGAAAAGGTCTCCTACACGTTGATGGTGGCTCCACTGTTGCACTCTGGGAAGAAGGTTGTCATAGAATTCTTTGTGGATCTCGTACAGCTCAGGCACTTTGAAGAAGATCGTCTCAATCTGCTGAATGGTCAGGACCGGCTGCGACGTTGTGGCCGCAGCTTTTAGTGGTTTCATGGGCTGAGGGACAGAATTAGAGAGCTGATTTATTTAAAATTTATCTAACCTGATTCGGTTGTAAAATCAGTGGAGTTGCTGAGACAAATAGAGATAATTATTTAGAAAGTTTTAAACGGATAAATAAAAATTTCACATAAAATATACAAAAATGACACTATAAATATTAACTGGCAGCCTAAATAAATATTTTTGAAGCCTAAGGTGGGGAGAGGGGTGGCTTAGTGATTAAGGTGTTGGACAAAGCTCCACCAAGCAACCACTGTGGGCGCTTGAGCAAGGCCCTTAACCCCATATTGCTCAGTTATACACAAGAGATAAACATTTAAGTTTCGCTGGATAAAAGCGTCTGCCAAATGCTGTAAATCTAATGTAAATGGATTGGGGAGACTCAAGGCCCAGCCACAAAAAAGCCTTGTCACCCCATGTAGCTCAGGGAAAAGTGTATTTGTTGACCTGAGAGCCCCGTTTGGCTGACAAATTAGCAGTTACATTAGGCAGGGCAAGGTCATTGAGAACTCCAATCAAAACTGAACGCCAGTGGAGGAAAAAAAAAAAAGAAAATGGGGTGATGTGCTTTGTATTTTTGTGTTATTTTTAGTTAAAAATGGGTCGAAAGCTAAAACCGTCTGAGGGACGACTGTAGGAGACAAAAATAAAGTGCATTACAAATATCTAGTCTTGAAGTGATAAAAACATGAATACTTTTCTCAAGGTCACAGTGATTTAAAAAGGGTTTGACCTTGGCCAAAAGACATGGCAAAAAATTAGCTTTACACACGTCAATTTGTTTAGCAAATTTCAAGATACTAACAAAAGTCACACACAGCTTTTTGACAGTTGGTTTAGGGTTTCAGGTCAGGAGTTTGACAGCCTCCTGAATTGGCCTTTTCTTCATTTGAAAGAAGAATATTTGGTGTAACTATAGCTTTAAGTACAAGTATCGGGATATGTATCCTCAAATATATTTCAAAATGACAGAGAATAAAAGCACATGTTAAAAGCCTGTACCAGCAACAGCGCCTCCAGGTGGCTGAGGTATACCTCCTCACTGGCAAGAATTGCAGACAAAACCCATTTGCGCATTTCTAGTCCTTTCTCCAAGTCCAGGTCCGCCTGAACATAGTAATAAAACACAATTAACATGCACATACTCATACCCACCAATTCAGTAGCACAGAACAGCGTATTAGTTCTAAACCTCGAAAATACTAAATGACGCCTTCTATTAAAAAAGGTTCTATCTATAATGTCTCGAGCACAGCCCTCATGTGTGAATCTTCTTCAATATCCACTTTATATCATCGATAACTCATCCATACAGTTATTAAAATCAGTTCAAGATTCCAGCGAGTATTTGAGCCCAAATCTCAGAGCTAATTAAAACAGAAAACAAACACAAGGCACCATTAGAGGTATTTCATTCACTATTAATAATAATAAAATCATTTGTCTGATTGAGGACAAAGTCCTGCATGATGATATTATTTTCATAAGCAATAAAGTAAAGGATCATATTAAAATTTAAGGGGAATTTTGAGTAACACATGGTGAGTAATAAAAAAAATTTGCTCCGAACAACCACTTCTGGTTGTCTGGACGACCTCAAATAGACCTGATGATATCTCATCAAATGTGATTAGGATGGAAAAAAATTGCTGGATAAGAGAGGAATTTAAATTTGCATACTTTTTATACCTTCGTTTCGTTTATAGCTTGCACATTTTCTTTCTTTTTATTTTTTAAGGCTTTATTTAAAAAGCCATGTTATAACAAACCTGCTCTTGCCTACATGAACATGTTCATGTTCACGTGTGGGAGCTGCAGATAGTCTGCATGCCGCTGTTAATTAAAAACCATGTGGGAGCTGAATTCAGGGGTTAAAGGGTATTGACCAATAATAGTGACAGTGTATAGAGTGACTCTTCCTATCTGCAGAGCATTCAGTTTGTGAGATGATGTGTTCACTGACAATTGTTATCCAAAGTATTCTTGAGCTCAATTGATGATGACATTTAGAAGAGAATAAAGTCTATTTGAATGCACTGCCACATGAGAAGGTCTCAAACATTCAGTGATTAATTATGGTTCAACATGTATTTGGAGGTCATTGTATTTCCTTTTTACTTTTGTTTTAGTTTTACAACACTTACAGACTTCGAGGACTCAAGGGATCCAGAGGACAGCGTGTCTCTGCTGCTCCGGCTCTTGGAACTGAGGTATGGCGAGGACGATGGAGAGTCGTCGATGTAGGGCAGGATATCGTGGTGCCGCCTCTGCTCTTCTGCCCGGTCCGCGTCATAACCATAAGTGGGAGGGGTGCCTGTGAATGGACCGTCTGGGCCACAAGAAAGACGTAGATGAACTTTGTGCTCAATTACATGACAACAACATTGTCTCAAGGATGAATAATTTACGTTAATTTCTTTTAATATTATTTTACAACCGGAATCTGACTATTTGTCCAGTATTTTTTTTTAATGCCAAGACCTTTTGGTAACCCACACTAGAGGGTACTAAATTTTCTTGTGCCAATGGGGTCACAACGATCAGCAACACAATCAAAACTCTGTCTGTTGGTGGAAAGGTTACATTCTTATAGCCCACAACTAAAAGGGCAGCATCCAGGCTTGACAAGACTCTCGCCCACAAAAGCCATGTGCCAGAATGGAATCCAATAATGTCAAAAATCTGAGATTCTATAACATAAGAAAAATACCTGAAGATGTCTGAAGATTTTCTGTGTATCTGAGTTTTTCTCTTAGTGTCCCCAAAATGAGTGGTAAAAAGGAATCAGATATATCTTTTCTGTGCAACCCTATACATTTTACATCCTCTTTGTCTTTGCATCCTGTTATCCTCATCAAGTCAAGTGACCTACTTTTACTCGGCACAATCTTCTAATTTCATTCTGACTATATGGAACGTTGTGCTTCAGCCTACAGGCAGGGGCGCCGCTAAGGGGGAGAGTTAGGGCGATTTGAAAGGCCTCCACACTTTGGGGGTCCCAAGAGATTTGTTTTATTAGTAGTAACAGTGCAGAATTGGTGTGGTAAGGGGGCCTAACATCAAAACTGGTAGCAGCCCCCCCTCCTAAAGGTCTCAGAGGGAATAAAAATTAGTTGGATTTGGGCTTCTGTTAAATTGTGCTACTTTGTGTAAAGAAAGAGCAGAATGTATTTATGCACAGTAGTATATAGACTGGCAGTAAATAACTTTCTACACCACATGGTGGAGGAAAAGACTGTTATACTGAGTAATACTGAACTGATCTACTAAAAACGATCTATAGTCATAGACAGATTAGAAGAGGTCCAGTAGGTCACATGAAGAAGAAACATATGGAACATTAGGACACTAAATCTTTTAAAGGGTACAAGAACTCACACTTTTAAGCCACCCACCCCACCCTACCCACATACAGATTAAATAGCTAATGGATGATGCTACACCAGTAACAGTAATATGATAGCAACCTTTGGGATGAGGGATATTACAGTATGCAGAACATGATGAAATGATTTGTGTTTAGAAGCACATTTGCTGCGTGTACATATAGAAGCTGATAGTTTCTCACTGACTTAACTAACGGCTGTTTGCATTTTTACGCTTTGTTTACTAGTGCTTGCAACACTCATTTAATCAAATAGTCATCCATGACAGCTCTGTGTGTGGAGATCCTGGTAAGATCTCTGCTGCATGAGTGTGACTCACAAAAGCCTTATCACCATAAAGCCCATCCTCCACCTCGTACTGTCCGTCTATTCCCACTGTCCTCCGCCACCCTCTTTCTTTCTCTGCTCCCCCACACAGACATAGCTTTCCCCAGCACTCTAAAGATGGCCCATCATCCCAGTTACGTCTCTATTTGCCCAGTGTTAACGGATATAAGACAGAGACGCATGTATAGCCCTTACCTAAATATAATTGAGACATGTGTTTTGCTCTCTATTGTTATAAAAAAAAAAATCCAAGACCAAATCCTAACATTTAGTTTATAATGAAGTGGGCTTTTTATATGGGAGCTTGAAAATAATAGATTAGTAAGGTAGACTGAAGAGCACTTTATGTCCCTAGTGATGATTTCATTACAACACTTAATGGACATAATGGTAAAGGCAGAAAATAATGTCAGGCACACATGTGGTCTGGTTTTTATATATTATTTATAAACAGCTACTGTATATTTAAAAGAAAAATTGTAGAGCATGAAAGTATCCTTAAAACAGCCGTCTCAAAAGTCTGCCTGATAAATTTAACTAGAAGCATCAGTTCTCGTTCAACTTGGACACAAAAAAGACGTGGCAGAGTCACACATGTCCTAAAATAAAAACTCATCGAGTGATTAAAATGTTTCAAATGGCAACTTCCTGTCTTCATTCCAAGTCAAGACAGACATCCCATTTAAGTCACTGAGTCACAACAGAAAAGGTGACAAATCCAACAGTTAAATGTTCTGATATTTCTATAATTATACACCACAAAACAGAAGCTACTACATGTTCCAGAGTTTGTGTGTTTAAAAGTGTAGGAACTAATGCACTAAATAAACAAAGCATCTTTTCCAGACTATAAATCAGTCCTTAACCTTCTAAAACAGGATAATCTTAAAGTAGTGTTCTACGTCATCTACAATCAAAAGATTGTACACCGCCAAATCATGTAAAAAATTAGACAAATTAAAGACTAATTAAAAACTTTACTAATATAATACAATTGCATGTTTCTGATATTAATTTTTTTTTCTCTAAAATTATTAATCATTCATTCATCTTCTTACCCGCTTATTCCCGAATCCGGGGTCACGGGGGTCACTGTGCCTATCCCAGCACACATAGTGCGAGAGGCGAGGTACACCCTGAACGGGTCGCCAGTCCATCTTAGGGCAACACATAGACAAACAACCATTCACACACACATTCACTCCTATGGACAATTT